>BQNB010000452.1:15763-172856 GCA_026074375.1 Tanacetum coccineum | reverse complement strand
TCTTTGGGAATTAATGAAGATAGAATAAGCTTTGATACAATAAAAAAAGATCATAATTATACGAATCCTAGTGAAAACATTTTCATGGTTAGACCCCAATCCCCTGCCCAGAGTAATAATCAAATCGATTACGAAGAGTCAGGTAACTAGGACAATAGGTCCCCTAACTTAGATGATCGGGAGCCTAAGAAACAAAAAATTAATTTAGATAAGAATGTTCCTAGAGCACACTTCTGAGAATATCCAGGAACAAGCCAAATTGTGGCCATCCTGTGACCCCGACAAAAAAATGTGTGATGGTGGGGTAGAAATCTGTGGGGTATCTAAAACTGGGAATTTAAAGTTTTGGTACAACAACTACGATAATAAGAGAAGAAATATAAAAGGAAAAGGACTATCCTTTCTTGATTTCCTTTTAGCAAAATACGAAAAAGCCAAACCAGTGCCTTAGTTTGGGATAATCAATACAGTCAATGGTGTGATGTTTAGTTCCCTCATCAGAAGTCACTCTCTTTCTTCTTCTTAACTCAAGAATCAAACAAACCGAAACCTAGAGATTATACCTTTAGGGAATGGACATTGATTAAGGTTAGGCATACTGACATTAGTGAACCTGTGAAAAAAGCACTATTAAAATTATGGTTAGTTCATTGTTTCCAAGATAACACGGCTATTGTAAATAACCCAACCCGTAGAAGCTTTAATGATTACAAGTGGGAATTCAATTTAGAAATCAATAAGCTAGCTGATGAGTACAAACTTGGAATAGGGAAGAAGGGACACATTCTTGATAACATATAGGAATACTGTAACCAAGTGCCTAATAAAAATTATGAGTGGCACAATTATGAGTTCAAAAATGAAGAGTGTGAGGAAATAGGAATAGAGGACAAAGACTATCATCCACCAGAAGTACAAGTAGAAACTTTTGAGGTTAAGAAATACTCATTTGAAGGTGGACAAAGTTTCATCTGTGTTACCAAATAATTGGAGAATATTTTACCTCTTGGAAGGAAGAACAGATCTAAATTTAAGGAAATGATCCGAAAGGAAGTAGAAAACAACAAAACGTAAAATAAGCATGAGTCTAACTTAAAGACTCGGTAATAAACAAAAGTGCTTGTCAGGAGACAACCCGTCCTTTATTTAATGAAATTTCCTTTTTGCATTAGTTGGTTTGCATGTTTCTTACTTTTTTTTGCAGAATCCAGAAGCTAGGAGGAAATTATCTAGACCGGCTCGACTCATAATCATGTGGTAACTTTGCTGACTTTGCAGCAGTTACGACGTAACAACTTTAGTTTACGCCGTAACCACTACAGTTACGACGTAACACATTTACTGGTTACGCCGTAACACCTTAAAACTTAAAAAATTTTACCACTTGATTACGATGTAACTACTAAGGTTACGCCGTAACCTCCTTCTCAATCCTTAAACATTTAAGTTTTTAAACATGTCTAAACCTTGTATACGTAAATGGACTTTATGGGTATGTTCTCTGGAAGCCCTCGCGAGACTAAACTCGTCCACTTGGGCCACCAAGTGGTTTAAAAGCTCGTTGCATATGCTAAATGCAACTGAGTTCTACTCGAATAAGTGAGTTAGGTTTGTAATTTCTTGTACACTTAATAATTTGTGTAGATGCAATTTTATGCTTTGGTTGTTTTGTGATCACAGTTCACCAAGTGTTGCGAGAAGACATAAATAGTCTAAGATTTTCTACCAAATTTTAAATTTTAAAGCAATGTTAGGAGTTTCTTGTCTTAATTCTACTCTTTCCTTTTTATTTCATTTCCTTAATGTACAATAGGGACATTGTACAAATCAAGTGGGGGATGGGAGTAGAATTAATACTTGACGTATGTTTTGCCTTCGATTTTCTAGTTTTCTTTGAAAATTATGCCAATTTTAAAAATTTTGACAAATTTTTCTTAAATAACTAGAATTAATCTTTGCCGAATGCACATTACCCTTTATTATACTTGGTGAGATTTATGCCTAATATTCCATTTCCATCATATTACTCAAGAATCCACCAAAATATTGAGTGTGCTGATAGTATTGTAGACTTTAGAACTTGGCATGTACATCATTTTGAGACCTAATTAATTAGTTGGAATGATAGTTCAAGAAGGCAACACTTAGGAAATCACCCAAATAGCCTATATGTGTGTGTTTATCGACTTGTTACACTGACTTGTTGACCTCCCATGATAAACCCTTTTGTTGCACTCATTATTGTGCTGATACCCTAGGTCACCCTGTTAAACCAATTATGTTTTCACCTACTCTATATGTTTCGTTATACCATTTCCCCTTAGCCTACCCTGTAGTCTTTATTTTCTTTGTATTGAAATCTCTGGCTACTTATGTCCATGGTTTAGGGGGAATGGGAACGAAAATTATATGCATTCGTAGAAGACCAATCAGTTATGATCTATAAAGACCCCTCTATCACCACTTTTGACATTGTTTATCTCAAATGGGGGGATGTGCATATAGTATCGGATTTGCAGGGACAATTATTAAAGATATAAAACCTCCTGTAGCATTGTTGCATATGTATCATGATGAAAATTAAGGAAAAAGAGGGTGCCAACAAAAAAGCCACCCATGTGCTAAAAATATAAAGATGGTGCAAAATCAAAAAAAATAAAAAATAGAGCTAGTAGCCAATTATTGCACCAGGACAACCTCAGTAATTAGACGAATTGGATCTATTAGCTATTATTACACCAAGTATCCCAATACTATTGAAAATAGAAGCTAGTAGCCCCCTTATTGAAGATTAGATTTTAGAATTAGACTCTTGGGGACCCATGGTTATGGACAGTGGTAGTTATGACAAACCTTAGAATACTTTGGATTTTTGTTTTGTGTTTATATTAACAACCTTTATCATGTATCTCTTGTTTTCATAACCTCTTGTATCACCCTTTAACCATATTTCTTTGTTGCCTCAAGAATTATTTAGACCCTAATTTTAACTGGTGCAGATTTGTGTACTTTCCAAGCTTATGATAGAATACATGCTATAACTATGCAATTTAGCGATCACCCCAAAAGTGAAACACTTAGACTAGTGGAGAGTTGAGTGACTTTTTATCCCCTTTTCATGAGGTGTTCGGCTTTGATGTTTTCTAGCATAAGAGTTTTATAAATTCATTTCTTGAAGTTATTCTCGAGAAATCTTTTTATGAAATGTTCTAACAGGTTCTACTTGAGGGCAAGCAGAAGTCAAGTGGGGGATATTTGATAACATTAAATTTTTTATACTTTTTGGTGGCAAAATACCCGATAGTACATGCAAATGTTTCACTGACACTCGATAAACAGATATTTTTATCATTTTGTAGTTTTAAGGTGAATGCAGAAAGTGACAAGAAACAAGGGAAAAAGGACTCAAAGTGTTATTTTTTGAAGATTGTTTCGGCGCAACACCAAATATGGTTACGCAATAACATATATTAAGCAAGTACGAAGATCAAGGACAACTTTACAGCGTAACACCATATTACGCCGTAAACATGAATTTGGAAGGAAATCTTACCATAGATATAGTTACGGCGTAACACCCTAAATGGTTACGCCGTAACCATAAAGATCCACAAATATGGAATGAAGATAACGTACATATGGAAATCATTTGAAGGTTATAGCGTAACATCATATCTGGTTACACCGTAACAACTGCTTAAATATGGAATGTCATGTAAGAAGGTTACGGCGTAACACCTTTATCAGTTACGCCATAACAGGTTCGATACCTATAAATAGAGGCCTCATTCAAGCTATTCTGACATCACTTCCTCCACAGCCAATTGGAGAGGCGACAAAGGCTTCCAACCTTCAAAGAATTCCACCTAGAGTCAAAGGAGATCACACTTTACTTACTTTTTGTATTTAATCGTTCAAATACGAATACTGTAAGAATTATGAGCTTTCAATCTATGATTACTTTTATTTCTTGTTGTGTTTTTGTTACCATGAGCGGCTAAGCACTTAAAGTGCTGGCCTAGTTATGTAATTAATGTTGTTATGATGTTATTTCCTGTCAGATTATGGTTTTGTTAGATATTCCTTGACTATCGTGTAACCCTGGGTTTTGGTAGTACGGGTGGTTTGGACCTTGCTTGCCCCATTATTAGATTATCATGTCAATATGGGATCAACTGGGTACTAGGGAGGAGTTATTACTCCGTCCCTAGTATAAGAACTGACTGGTCTCCGCACTTATCACTCAATATACTTAAAAAGCACATGAACTCTTTCAGAGGGGGTTAATAATCTGTATAGGTTATTAGATAAGTTTTAGGAATAGTTAGGATTAATCACTGCAACCTGGATATCCTACCTCCTATACGATTTGGAATGAGTCAGAATTGCGGGAAGTATAGGATAGACTAAATATACCTATTCAAGTCTATCGATCTTAGAAACCACTAATGAAATCATAGTTTAACATTGCACATGAAAACATTTTCATAACAGTAGTAATGAAGTAACTAGGTTAGCACGTTTTCTCTCCTGATATCTCCAACTCTTTTAATTTTTAGTAATTAATTTTATTGTTATTTATTTCAAATCAATCCAAAAAACCATTTTTAAAACGTAACATTTCAAATTAAAACTAATTACAACTTAGCTCTTGGGATGACCTCAGACTTACCATTCTATACTATCCATGATCGGGTTCTCTGCCCGTTAGTGCGTTGTCAGGTAAATCGAGTTTTATAAATTTAAAACTTGAATAAATTAATATTTAAAAGAAAATACACATCAAGTTTTTGGCGCCGTTTTCGGGGAGCTCAAAAATTAGAATTAATTTGATTATTTGATTATTTCTCTTCTTTCCCTAAACTCTATATCTGCAGGAACTATCAATACCTAGGATCTCCTAAAAAAGGCCTTTATCCAAAGGTACTGCCCTCCTTCCAAGACCGCGAAGCAGCTTAAAGATATTCACAACTTTACGCAAGAAGGTGATGAATCATTCTATCAAGCTTGGGAATGATATAATGACCTGCTATACAAGTGCCCTACTCACAACATCAATAGTCATCAAAAGGTAAATATCTTCTATAAGAGGCTTTTGTTGAGTGTGGTTGTTCCTTGTGTTGTATATATGCTTTCTTTTGTTTTCAGTTTGCTTTCTGGTAAAAGTACGGATCTTTTGGTCCATCAACTCAGTAGCAAACTCTAATTGCTCTTGCATTGTTTTGGCTTGTCGCTAATCCATACCCTGGATCATGTAGGGGGTCCCTAACATACTTCCCAACCTCGTCAGTATTCTTCTGAAAACCTTCTCCATACTCTAGTGCCAACTCTGAAAAGTTGGGTATAATAACAAACATCAGTACCCTTAAACTTTCAAGTTACATATTTCATTTCTAGGTTTTTTATTTCACTTCTTGGACAATAATTGCGATCATCATTTTCCTTCTGGTTTTCCATGTCGTTTCATATGCAATTATACCATGACCAACAGTCTTAACGTAGGAATTCCACCACGTTAATGCATTTCTAAAAACTTGATTTGGCACACGAAGGTGCAGTTGCTTATGTGGAATACAGATTCTGTTGTCTCGAACCATTGAGTCAAACCGACGACCCCCTCAGTGCCCTTAAAGTTAAGGGTTGGTATTTCAAGACTACATTGTAGGTGCCCTCTAAGTAGCGCGACTCTGTCCTTCTGCCACTTCACGATCTGGCTATCATAGCATTTCCAATGTTTAGTTGCTTCATACTCTGCCAAAGTGTCAGTATCACCATTGGGCTGCTTTCAATTGCTTATAGCTGATCGTCATAGGTGGTGGTGGTTTTCTTTAGAGGCCCATTTTCTTCAAATTATAAGAAAAAATATTCAGTTAGATTTCATCAAGCATAATCACGACATGACATATGATAATATATAAAATGAGATCACATCACACAGTGAAGTTATACAAACTGAAGTGAGATCAACAATGACCATAAATAGATCGACATTCATACATAACAATATCGATAACATACATGATAGTTTTGGTTACAAAATGGAAAATATAAGATTCATAGTCCATGTAGCTGGGGTAATCCCATATACTTGTTGGCTATACTGATAGCTTAAAATACTGAATGTAAAACTAGCAACTACTATCGGTGTCCTTCAAATCATTTGGGCGTGCTTGGTCTCTAGCCTCTAATGCATGAATGCGTCCGAAAGCTGTAGTCACCAAATCACCCGCATTCTGCCTCTGCCACTCCATCATTTATGTTGAGTCTGTAGTGTCCTACATGAGCCTCTAGTGTCCTGATACTAGCCTCCAAAGCCGTGCTCCTATCCTCTGAACGAGACCATGCCTGTCGAGCATAAACAACCTCTCGCTCATAAGAAGACGCCATGGAGCAAAAGTATCGCCTCTCTCTCGTCAGTAAGGGAGATCTGAGCTCTCAACAAAGCTTGGTCATCCTGAGCGTCCTCATCACGTACATAGAGCTCATGGGCATCCCACCTCTAAGTGGTAGCAAGATCTGTCACCCTCTCTATGACCTCCTCCACGACGGTCATCACTCTACTCCCAGAAGCTTGGATACTAGCATCCATGGTATCAATAAATCCGTAATCAACCCTACGAGCTAAAGTAGGTCATGTCCGTCCAGCAGCAGTAGCTGTCGAGCTCTCCCCGACCTCAAACCTACGAGTGGGAGCAATAAAATAAACCCTCTTCCGAGGTGGCATCTCAGCCTCGGGAATATCAGTCCTATGAGCAGTAGATGGTAACAATAGGGGTGGTGATGGTACATGTAGTGGATGGTAGGTGGATGGTGATGCAGCTCTTAATTGAATCATGGCTGCTATGTAGCCTAGTGGTCCCTTAGCATAGGTAGGGCTAGTATGTAGAGGTGGGGATGGGATCCTAGGGAGTAGGGATGATAGTGGTAATAATGGAGATGATGGTGGTGATGTAGGTGTAGGTGCAGAAGCAAACTCAGCAATGAGTGCCTCAGTAGATGATGATGGAGGAGTATGGGGTCAAACATATATCCGTTCCCTATGGAGACGAGTCATGGATACTGGAACAATAGTCTGAGGTGGTGGTGGTGGTGTAGCAGCAGACTCATCGGTCTCAAACGATTATGTCTCCTTAGCTGAGGGGACATGGTCAATAACAAGTAGTGCAACAGAGTCGGCCAGAGCTAGATGCTCCTCCTCCTCCTCCTCGTCCTCCTCGGAGGCCTCCCCCTCCTCCTTATCATCATCATCATCCTCAGAGGACCTTTCCTCCTCCTCATCATCATCTCCTCCATTAGAAGAATAATCAGCGGGATCCTCTTTAGGGTCATCCTTTGGGTCCTCTTCTAAAGGACCAGAGTCAGCAACATAGCCCGGTGATATGGTGATGGGTGAAGCATCAGCAGGTAGAGGCTGATCCCCAACCGGTATCTCATCGTTAGATGGAGCCACATACTCCGGATACTCGGGACCAGGCACATAGTCCGGTGATGGTGGTGTCTGCTCTGGGGATAGCGGTGCCTCAAACTCGTCTGGATCCATCAAATGGAAACCCCATGGTGGTAAGTTACTCTCAAAAGATATGGACGTATAGGTAACTGTGGATGAAGACATGACTGCTGTAACAATAAAATTAACTTATATAAGTATAATAATGTATAAGACATGTATAGTAATATACGTAATATAATATAAATACGTATATAGATCACGTAAGCAGTCAATGCAAACAAATGATGTATGTATGTCTGTGAAAAACTTTTGCATGATGCAATGTTTGTGAAAACGGTTATAGTCCAAGTAAAAACATTTGACCTGGTTCTCTATAACCTTGGCTCTTGATACCAATCTGTAACACCCACAAATTGGGTCGCAGCGGAATAAGGGTCCGGGAGTGGTTATTCATATTACAACAGTCAATATGTGAGATAGATCATCTAATTAGTGTTTAAAAGATACCATATTGGATTGACTTCGAATGTTTTGTTACAAAAAGCTCCAAGCTTTAATTGTTATTGTTGTGAAAACATAAAGATTTTGATACATAACAAAATGTCCCAAAATGTAATGCAATAAATATTTAGTGCATTTAGACTTCAAAATGATGCTTCCAAATGTATCCATGTTGTGCACTTATTGACTTGAGAAAAACATGCTTAAAAACGTCAACATAAAGTTGGTGAATTCACAGGTTTATGTATGTATATAAAGTAGGAACGCAAGATTCAAAGTGTATGACAATGTAACACATACAATATCATAAAAAATGTAATTACGATTCCCTAAGATTATGACACTGAAGCTACATCATGTATGTATGCAAATAATGCAATTAATTCGACTGTGTAGTGGTTAACCCGCAAAACATCCCAAATCCGACATGGTATACGTCTGTTGTTTCAATCCGTCAAACCTAGTGAGCGCTACTCACCCGAACGGGGATGTCAATTCCAAATAGATCTATTTACAACATTCACGCTTACCCCAAGTAATTAACAGTTCATGATTCATGGGCATAGTAGGTTATCGCTACTTAGGCAAACTCGTAATTTGTTTAAAAGTGTACTTGCGTCCAAATGTAAAGCAATGCATGTTTCTCACCCTAAAAGTTGTAAATCATTGTAATTATATAAAATGGGGCTATGAACACACCTTAGTGAATGAATTGATTATATAAATCAAATGAGTGAATCGTTAATTAATTATAGATCGTATGAGTATAGTGTATTTGAAATAGATACTACAATATAAATTATAGAGTTATATCACCACCTAATAGTTTTTGTTTAATTTATAAATGTCGAAACAATATTAAAGTCACTCTTGATTTTAATGTCCAAGTATCTGTGTCCGTAAAAATATTATCTTTGTCGAATAATTGATTGTTTGTTAATAACACTTGATTTAATATTTTTATTATTTATATAATGTTATTATATAAATAGTTTAATCATTTTGCAAAATAATATTTATAAAGTTAAAAACATGTATAAATATTATTTAAGTAATGCTACATTGTTTTGTAAGGTTTTTATTGAGATGAACCAACACTATTCATGTCAAGAAAATAGTGCACAAGAGTAAAATAGTGTATATAATCTTTATAAAATCATATCTTTCTTGTTTTAACTCTGTTTTACACGTTCCTTATACCCACGGTTTCGTATTGAGAAAATCTATCAAAGTATTATATTTATAATAATTATAAAAATATGTACGTGAACAGTAACAGTAAACTATTTTTTTTAAATTAGTTTTTATAAACTTAATTATCGATATCTTGTAAAAATCATAACTCCTTCATTTTAATTCCGTTTTTCGAGTTCTTTATATGTACGAAATCATGTCGAGATGATCTATCATAATAAATAGTTTATAAACTATCTAGAAATCTGTGCCGAAACAGTTTATATAAACTGTTATATAAAAATAGTTTTTAATATATAAATAATTATCTAAATCTTGTAATATTCATATCTACTTTGTTATAGCTCCGTCTTGAAGTGTAATATTTTATTATCAGGTCTAAACTTTTTATAAAAATTCAAATTCTTACAGAATATATAAACTGTCAATATTTAACTTTTATAAAATTTGTTTTATAAACTTTTGACATAATTAAATTATTACAAGTCCTCTAACTTAATTAATACAACATCTTGTGTATAATTAAATTCCTCTACATTATAGTCCTCTAATTAGTCTTTCATTTCATGGGTAAATATCAAGAACATAAAAGAACTAAACCATGATTTCATGTAAAGTAATTTTAACAAGAAATAAACTACAACTAGTTTTACAATTTATCCAATACTTGTAATATGTCAAGTTAAGTGTTTTTCATGGATCTACAATATTTGTAACATCATTTTACCATATGAACATATATGCTTGAAAATATATAAAACATAATTCTTGATATAACTTGTTAAAATAAAACCTAGATGGTGATTTCACAAGATAACACATATGTATGTATGAAAATAATTGAAATAAAAGTGTAGGGTTTTTATGATAACCTTGAGTGAAAGATGAATATGATGAACACACTAATCTTATAAAACCCTAACTTAAAGTGTATAAACCCTTGCTTCCAAAACAAACCCTAGCTTTCTTCCTTGAAAATCCTAATTTCTTTACTTGCAAAACCCTTGATTTTACTTATAAAATCACTTGATACACCTTAAATAATAACCCTAACTACACTTGTATGCTTGTAATCTTGGTAAAATAAAAACTATGAATTATTTTGGGTGCCAATTTTAAGCCGTGGGACATGGTGTAAAAAGGAGAGGATTTTTATAGTTTTTGCTAGTTGATATGATAAGTTTGCGAAGTCTTGCAAATAGGAGCTTATTTATAGCATAAATATCTTGTAAAATCACTAAACAAAACCATGGTATTAGAGTTGGAATGACTAGTTATGTAAGAGCCCATGGAGGGGGGGGGGATGGTTCTTGTGTAAGAAAGCATGGAGTTGTAATGAAAGTTGATGAAAGTGTAAGAAAGGTTGCTTGTAATTCTTATAAGCACATGTATGATTCTAGAAATATTTAAAAAAAATCTATTTCTTGTGTTTTCTATATATAAATCTGGCCATATGTGTTTGTGTATAGGAAAATAATAAATTTTTGGGTATTGGGTATTTGATTGAGTATAGATAGGTAGAATGGTTTACTTGTATGCAAAAAGGTTTCAAAGTGCGAAACGTAAACGTTTTACGTAACGTATAAAAATAAAAAATAAAAAGTTAATTATTATTTTTGTAAAAATAATATAACGCTTGCTTAACGTAAATTTTTTTTTTTTGATGTCCGTTTAGGCGATTTAACTAAATGATGAAAATTAAAAGTAAATGCGTAAAACCCTAAAATCAATTAAATGAAAGATTAAAGTCCGCAAATGACCTGAAATAAGGATTGTTACACCCCACTTTGGTTTACTCCTAGAGGATGGTTACCAGTAGAAACTAATTTGGGGGGGGGGGGCCGTGACCAACGGAATCTCAAACACAGGCATCTAAGGTCATATCGCTTTCTTCATCATCACTCTCATCATCAAACAGGTTAGGTCGGCAGGGTACTTTCGGAGGAATGGGTTGTTGTTGATCTTGTACGCTTGGCAACATGGCTCGGAGCCGATCCAGAAGTAAAGGCCATTTGCTTCTTGGAGGCTTCATGTCACACCCCGCCAAGGCGAAAACACGAGGCGTAACGTCATGGGTATCATCACTACCCACAATTGGTGTTAAACAAAAGTGAATGTCTAATCAATACATTATATTGAATATAAAGTGTTATGACGATACAAAAAACAAGAGGGTCTGTATGAGGTTCATGCAACACCAATATATAGACATAGAAAATAAATCCAAACTAAACATCACAACAAATCAAAATATTCGAAGTACGAAAATCTGCAATGAAGACTCCAGAAAAGAAGACTTCGTCATGCAATTCTGAGGTTATCTAGCCACGAATCTTACATCTTAACTTCGCTATGCTCACCTGAAAATGATGCTTAAAATGTCAACAATAATGTTGGTGAGAGTCGGGTTTTAGACACATAATAACACTCGCTTTTACTGTGATTATCAAAACAAAGGAGGGCAATAATGAACTACCATGAATTTATGCTAGCATGCAACCAAAATCAAATCAACATATCCACAACATAATATTTTCATTTGGGCTTGATAGCTGGCACTATAAGCAACCAAGCTCACTCAGAATGTATCATACAGCATATCACATTAGGTAGGCGTACCCATCCGATCCCATAAAAAAAAATATGGGTAGGCATACCCCTCCGATCCAATAATCACGAAGCATAAGGTAGGCATACCTCTTCTGATCCCAAATAATACATGTATCACATAGTCATATAATAGCCATGTAATGTCCAAGCGCAATTTAAAACACATAATCACAGCGATAAAATATTTCAAAACATATTTTTCATCATTTCCATCCCAAGAAAAACTTAAAAATGGGGACTATGAAACTCACCTGATGCACAGCTACTTTACAAAATCCTTGAAAATCAACTAAACACAAATAAAACCATGTTTACACGCGATTAGCTAATGCCAAGACGATGTAAACAATCAATTGATGGAATACTGAGTTTATATTATGTTTATAAACCCTTTATCATACTTACCATACCTTACTTATACCATAATACTCTTAAATCCCTTATTCAAGTTTTCCAATTTTTTGGCAAAATTTTGTAGTAACTTTATGACCACAAATAAAATACCAAATCATCAAATTGATTTTTTCTCCCATTCTTTCCTTTCCTTCCCAATTGGGTTTGAATTACTTTGAGTTTTTAGAAATAAAAATAATATTAGCATAAATATTTTACAAATTTTTCAACATCACAAAATACTCAATTTGGATCGAACGCACACAAAAAAAAGTTTGAATTTTCTAATAAAATTCTTAGACATGAATTAGAATTGTGCTTTGAGACTGGATTAATAGACAATAAATATGACCTCTAATTTATGGTACTAAATTCAATTTTAAGTAGGGGTTTTACTCCTCGAAATCAGACCCAAATCTGACCCGAATTTATTGTTTTTTCGATAATTTTCTTGCAAAAATTATTTGATTAACTTCCTGACCTCAAAACCTTTCGGGGTTGGACTTTTTGGAAACTAGACTCTCTGAACTTCAATTTAGGCATAAGATTCATCCCAAAATTCGTTATTATCATTGAGATATTGTTCAATCAACACGACCCAAAATTCTGCCAAACCCTAACTTTCAATCTAACGTGATCTAACCTAAACCTGTTACACCCACATGCTCTAAATCTAATCCCGAACACTCTCATATAGTTATATATCATTAATTTATAGAAAATTTTTGAACCCCAATTATTCCATCAATTAAAGTTACTAATTATAAAATGGATTTAAACAAAAAACTTAATTATGACTACCTAAAACTTTACTCGATACACTTGGAATCACCACATTGGATTCTTGATTAAAAAAAAATATTATTTTTCTTCTTGAGGATTCGGGACGAACTACAAAGGGAGAGAAAAAAGTGATTTAGGGGTTTATTGATTTTGTATTTATAATGCCAAGACTTCTAATTGTAATCAAATTTTGTTTCTTTTTTTTTCTTTTTCCTATAACCGATCCAACCAACATCCCTTTTATAAAATTAATTTATTTTTATTTTTTTTTCTATAAAATTTTGTTCTCCTCCCTCCTATATCTATTTTTTATATTTTTAAAAATACAAAATATTTACTACTTATTTACATTAAATACTTAAATAAATACATAACTTAACTAAAACACTTACACTACTTATTATTTTTCCCCAAATTATTATTTACTTATTACTTCATAAATAAATTGTAAAATCTCAATTCACTAATTAATCTCAACTCAAAATTTAACGATTTATACTTCTTCAATTTTATCGACGATAAAATAACAAAAATCACTATACTTCGAAATCACCATCACATACGAAATGAAATTGACTAAAATCATTCATTTTTTACTATCACAAACACTCTATAATAATCACGAATATCATAATCCACACAATATCTTCTATGTCCATATTAGACATAATACCAAACTCATAAAGCTAGGCAAGTTAACACTAATGGTTAAACTAACCTCGCTAAATCAGAGTTGTCACAGTATCCCCCACTTAGGGAAATTTCGTCCCGAAATTTAATCGATTTCCATAGCTAATAATTTTGCTTGCCCACACTTCGGGTTTATAAGAAATATAACTTTTACCAAACCACATATGAACATTCAAGGTCCACTAAGGTCTGCCAGAAACTTATGTACTCAACTTCAACTAGTACTTACATCGATAACTTGCTCAACGAACAAGTGTGGATACTTAGCTTTCATGAAATCCTCAGGACCTCGCGTCGAGTTCCAATGAATTTTAACTATTAGGATCATACTACGCTTCAATTTTTGTTTACCTCGCGATCGCTAATTTCAACAGGTTCTTCAACAAAACGAAGAGTGTTTGTCTGCCTTAATTCCTTCTAAAGGCACACGCAAATTTGCATCCGCCAAACACTTTTTTAGATTTGACGCATGAAACACATCAAGTACACTACTCAATTATTAAGGCAATCTTACTCAATAGGCTATAGGACCGATCCTTTTAATGATCTCAAATGGTCCTACATACCTCGATGCTAACATGTCTTTCTTTCCAAAAGCACTACACCTTTCCAATGTAACACTCTCAATAACACTTAATCACCAACTTCAACTCTAAAGGTTTAATCTAATTATCAGCATAGCTCTTTTGGCGATCTCCTGTCGCTTTGAGCCTATCTTTAATCAATACTACTTTATTAGTTGTCTCTTGTACCAATTCTGGTCCAATTAACTGACTTCCTCCAATTTCAGCCTAGAGGACAGGTGGCCCTTAACATTTTTCCCCCCTTTCTTAATCCATATAATGCCTCAAATGGAGCACATCGAATACTTGAATGATAACTATTGTTATAAGAAAACTCAGCTAAAGGTAGGTAATTATCCTAACTACCACCAAAATCCATCACGCACGCTCTCAACATGTCCTCCAAGGTCTGAATTGTACGCTCACTTTTTTCATCCGTCTGAGGATGATAAGCCGTTACTTCATCTATCTAATCTAGTCCCTAAGGCTTTAAGTAATGTTTGCCAAACCTTGATGTAGTCTTCCATCACGATTGGATGATGACACAGGCACTTCGTGCCCTACTACTATCTATCAACATAAAGCCTTGCTAGTTATCCATCTTGTATCTTCTTCAGTATTGCAGAAATGGGCTGACTTAGTAGTTCTATTGACTATTACCTCAATTCGTATCATACCCTACTACTTTGATATCAGCACCTTGTATAAAGTCCATAGTTATTCTATCCCATTTCCACTTAGGTGTCTTTGGTTGTTACAACAAATCCAAAGGTCCTTGATTATTCAGCATTCACCTTTAAACAAGTCAAACAATTGCTAACATATGTAATAATATCCTTCTTCATACATGGCCACCATACATATCTCTAAGGTCATAGTACGTCTTATCCGCTCCCGGATGTACCAAGTACCTCGATGCATAAGCCTCGTTCATAATAAATGTCCTTACATCATCTTCCTTTCTTTCCATTAGTTGGTCCAGGCCAAGCAGCATTTCTGCTATCGCATTCTCTTCCTTGAACACCTCACTCTGGCTACCAGTATCATTCTTTTAACTCTGAACTGAATGGTCTTAGCCATTGCTCGTACACGTCTAGGTTTCACTCCCTCTTTCCTACTTAAGGCATCAGCTACTAGGTTCGCCTTACCTGGATGGTAGCGAATCTTACACTCATAGTCGCTAAATAACTCAATTCACCTCCTTTGACGCATATTTAACTCCTTCTGATCGAAAATGTGTTGAAGACTCTTATGATCCGTGTAGATGACACTCTTCTTTCCGTATAAGTAATGCCTCTAAGTCTTAAGAGCAAACACTACTGATCCCAATTCTAGGTTGTGTGTTGTATAATTTTTCTCATTGATCTTCAATGTTGTGGATGCATAGGCAATTACCTTGCCTCTTTGCATGAATACATATCCAAGTCCTTGGTTTGACGTGTCGCGGTAAACTACAAAATATTCTGATCCATCAGGTAATGACAATATTGGTGCATTACCTAAATTGTCCTTCAATGTCTAAAAATATTCCTCGTGTTCCACGCCTCACTCGTATTTCTGATCCTTATGTGTCACTGAAGTAAGGGGTTTAGAAATCTTAGAAAAATTCACGATGAAACACCGATAGTAACCTGCCAATCTTAGAGTTTACTCGTATCTCCAGATGGGTCTTAGTACTTTTCTTCTTCATTGGATCTATTCTTACTAGAGTCACGTGAATTCATTGTTGTTAATATGTGTCCGAGAAAATCGTATTCTTTCTAGCTAGAATTTACCTTGGAATACTTGGGCAAACCAACTTCTCCTTCTTCAGCATAGTCCAGAACTAACTTCAAGTGTACCTCGTGATCCTCCTTAGACTTCGAGTAGATCAAGATATCATCAATAACCACAATGATAAACTTTTCTAAATACGGCTTGCACACCCGGTTCATTAATTCCATGAAAACTGTAACACCCCCATTTTAATCGATATCAGCGGAAGGGTCATTTGGGGTGCTACGGCTTAATACAAACACTCAAGCATAGAAAACGACTCGAAAAGAGACGTTTTTAAATATATTCATTCGAAGTAAAAGTTTTACAACATAGGTCCCAAAATGTTTTCACAACAATACATCGTTTTCAAAATATTTTCTTCGAAATGATTTTATTTATATGGCCTTCCAAGATATTTATTTTCATATCTTCTCGAAATCTCCATATGAATTTCCTTCAAGGATGCGGATAAAACATGCTAAAAGTCAACAATAATGTTGAGTGAATCCATAGAGTTTATATATAAAAACCATAAAAATATGTTGGGGTTCCCAACATCTAATCTCCGAACACAAGTATCATTTCTCAAATTTTCAGGATATAACGATGTGGATCAGACAACGTTATAGGGGGGATTATTATAAGCCTCATGAATCCGGGAACGGTACCTTATCATAAAAATGCCCACTAGACACCCTCGAGATGAGTGTTTATTATTCTCATACAAGAATCCGTTGTGTTATATTTCCCGACACGAGACTTAGCTAGTCGTCTCGGAGTGGAGGTGAGTATCTCCTAATAGTACGATTTCTTGTATAAACGTATGCCATACCCGGCCAATGAACAATTCATGTTTCCGCGGGTCTTTTATCTATCTGAGTTAATATTACTTATAATAATCAAGATTGTATGCTAGTAACCTTGATTATTATAAGTTAGATTAACTCGCTAGATAAAAGACCCGCGGAAATCATGAATTGTTAATTGCCGGGTAATGGCATACGCTTATACAAGAAATAGTACTATTTGGAGATTACCACCTCCAATCCGAGACGCTAAGCTATCGTCTCGCATGTAGGGAAAATAACCATTAGGATGCGTTGTATAGAGAATAATATACACTCATAGCGAGGGTGTATAGTGGGCATTTTTATGATATGGTAACGTTCGATTCATGAGGCTTATAATAATCCCCCCTATAACGTTGTCTGATCCACATCGTTATATCCTGAAAATTTTGAGAAATAATACTTGTGTTCGGAGATTAGATGTTGGGAACCCCAACATATTTTTATGGTTTTTATATATAAACTCTATGAATTCACTCAACTTTATTGTTGACTTTTTAGCATGTTTTATCTCAGGTCCTTGAAGGTAATTCGATGATGGAGATTTCGGAGAAGATATTGAAATAAATAGCTTGGAAGGCCCTTTTAAATAAAATCATTCGAAGAAAATATTTAAAAATGATGTATTGATTATGAAAACATTTTGGGACCTATGTTGTAAAACTTTTACTTCGAATGAATGTATTTAAAAACGTCTATTTTCGAGTCGTTTTCTATGCTTGGTGTTTGTAATTAAAACGAATTAATGATCTCACCCCCAACCACCTAATAAACCACCGCTACCAACCCCCCCTCCATCACACCTCCCACACGCTAACCCACTTGACCCTTCGTTGATATCGATTAAATGGGGGTGTTACAGTTTTCATGGAATTATTTACCGGGTGTGCAAGCCGGTATTAGAAAAGGTTTATCTATGTGGTTATTGATGATATCTGATTCTACTCGATGTTAGGAGGATCACGAGGTTCACTTGAAGTTAGTTTGAGTGCTGAAGAGGAGAACCAGTTGTTTGCCAAGTTTTCCAAGTGTAAATTCTAGCTAGAAGAAGTACGTTTTCTCGGACACGTATTTAACAACAATGATATTCACGTGGACTCTAGTAAGATAGATCAATGAAGAACTAAAAGTACCTAAGACGCCATCGGAGATACGATCATCTCTAAGATTGGCAGGTTACTATCGGTGTTTCATCGTGATTTTTTCTAAGATTTCTAAACCCTTTTCTTCACTGGAACATAAGGTATCAGAAATTTAGAGTGAGGAGTGGTACACAGAGGAATATTTTTTTGACATTGACTGGCAATTATATGTAATGCACCAATATTGTCATTACCTGATGGATCAGAATATTTTGTAGTTTACTATGACACGTCAAACCAAGGACTTGGATATGTATTCATGCAAAGAGGCAAGGTAATCGCCTATGCATCACGACAATTGAAGATCCATGAGAAAAATTATACAACACACGACCTAGAATTAGGATCAGTGGTGTTTGCTTTTAAGACTTGGAGGCATTACTTGTACGGAACGAAGAGTGTTATCTACACGGATCATAAGAGTCTTCAACACATATTCGATCAGAAGGAGTTAAATATGCACCAACGAAGATGGATTGAATTGTTTAGTGATTTCGACAGTGAGATTCGTTACCATCCGAGAAAGGCGAATGTAGTGGCTGATGCATTAAGTAGAAAGGAGAGAGTGAAACCAAGACGAGTACGCGCAATGTCCATGACTATTAGTCAAGTGTTAAGGACAAGATATTGGCTGCTCCAGGTGAGGCGTCCAAGGTAGAGAACGCGACAGCAGAAATGCTGCGTGGCCTGGACCAACTAATGGAAAGGAAGGAAGATGGAGGTATGTATTTTATATGGGTTCCATTAATAGGTGATGTAAGGACATTAATTATGGACGAGGCTCATGCATCGAGGTACTTGGTACATCCAGGAGCGGATAAGACGTACTATGACCTTAGAGATATGTATGGTGGCCATGTATGAAGAAGGATATTGCTACTTATGTTAGCAATTGTTTGACTTGTTTAAAGGTGAATGCTGAAACATCAAAGACCTTCGGGTTTATTACAACAGCTAGAGATACCTGAGTGGAAATAGGATAGAATAACTATGGACTTTATTACAAGGTTGCTGAGATCAAGTAGTGGGTATGATACGAATTGGGTAATAGTCGATAGACTGACTAAGTCAGCCTATTTTCTGGCAATACGAGAAGATTACAAGATGGAGAAGTTAGCAAGGCTTTATATTGATTAAATAGTAGCGAGGCATGGAGTGCCTGTGTCAATTATTTCCGATTGTGATGGACGACTTACGTCGCGGTTCTAGCAAACATTTAAGAAAGCCTTAGGAACGCGGTTGGATATGAGTAAGGCTTATCATCCTCAAACGGATGGGCCAAGTGACCGTACCAAACAGACTTTGGAGGATATGTTGAGAGGGTGTGTGATTGATTTTGGTGGTAGTTAGGATACTCATCTACCCTTAGCTGAGTTTTCCTACAATAATAGTTATCATTCGAGTGTTCGATGTGCTCCATTTGAAGCGTTGTATGGAAGAAAGTGTAGGTCACCTATTCTTTAGGATGAAATTGGAGAAAATCGGTTGGTTGGACCAGAATTGGTACAAGAGACAACTGATAAAGGGATATTGATTAAGGAAATGTTCAAAGCGGTTAAAGATTACAAAAATAGTTATGTTGGCAATAACGTAAACAGTTAGGGTTTGAAGTTGGTGATAAAGTGATACTGGAAGTGTCGTCTTGGAAAGGTGTAGGACCATTTGAAATCCTTGAAAGGATCGGCCCCGTAGCTTATTGATTGTGCAAATATGGGCACGATCAGGCTTCGATGATATCGAAGAATTATTTGAGTGATTGTTGAGTTTCCAAGCCTTGAATAACCTGTGTCAACACAAATGAAAACACTACGTTAAGTGAAGCGCAGTGGGTGTCCCTGCGAATCACCTCCGGCATGAGAGTAAGTATGTGCTTTGTAGATAACGTAAGTAAGTGTGTGAAGAGTTCTAGCCGTACCTGGAGCCCTTACCATCTATTTATAGGTGTAGAAATGAGATGGGACAAGGCTTAGCATAAAGACCGGTGATCGTAGGGGTGTCCCACGATTTAAGGGGTGATTCTTGGGGTTGTGTACCACGATCTCTATTTTGGCGGGAATACCTTGATGGAGAAGGAGAACGTGGGTTTGACTGTCTGACCTTTGCTCTAGTTTCGTCGAAGGCCCACCGCGAAGGGTGTAGGGCTTCGCGTGGTGGATTTCCAAACTAGTAACCATCCCGAAGATGGTTTTACGCCACTCGAAACTATTCAAAGGTTATTGGTTGTAATTGGGAGAAGATCCCATTCGGGCTTCGAAGGGGAGGCCTTCAAACCGGAGAGGAGGGTACGTCATCAAGCCCCCCAGTCGAATGTAATGTATATTCTATGTATGTATTGATTTCGACTATCATTCACAAACAAGATTGAAGATCATGTTCCAAGTTGCATACACTAAACAGTGAAACCCACTTGTCCCGGGGTTAGTTGGGGTTTTAAATGCAGATTACTCAACAGTCAGCCTTGGTTATCGTAAACTTCTTATCTTGATTTAAATTGAGTTTGAAATCAGAGAAGTCTCTGATCTCTTCCACATGTACGGTCTCACAGTTCTCTAGCTTCGCCTATATAAACGTCATTCCCAAACCCTTTTTTACTTTTATCATCTCCATTATTCAGCTCTCTTCTTCTTGAAATATTCTTCGGCAAATCTAAGGTAAGAATTTCAAAAACTATTTTTTAGTTATGAGTGCGAAGGATACCATAGCTGTGTAGCGTTGTGGTTTGTCAGCCAAGGAGTTGAATGAATTCCTTTCTCTTTATCCCATTCCTTCAAAAGTATTGATGTAATTGCCTACCCCCCAAATCTACTTACTCAAATCTACTCAAACCATCTTCGACGCTCCTCCTGGTTATGTCGGCTTGTACACACATTCTTTTTCTCTTGCCAACCTCATGTTACCTCTCACTGACTTTTTCTGTGAGGTTCTTCAGTATTTCAAAGTTCACATTTCCAGACTTAACCCCTTTGGTTGTGCCAAACTAACAACTTTCATCATTATGTGCAAAGCTTATGGTTGTGAACCCTCTGTTGACCTCTTTCGAGGTATCTTCAATCTTTGTTGGACTGGTAGCTGGCTAACTTTCCAAAAAAGGCCATTACTCGTATCGAGTGCTGGCATGAACGATTCTTCTTTGTTCAAGACTCCATTATCTCTTCCAAGTACCCACAACTTCTACTTGATGAAAACAGGCTTAATTTAAAATCCTTCAAAGATAAGCTCCCTCCAAATATAGATGAAAATCCTTATTTCCAGCGTCTTGGTCGATATCCTACAAGTGTTCGTGTGTTTGATGATCCCATTCTGTTTTTAGCTGGCCTTAAGCCTTCGTGGGAGTTTGGCCAACAATGGCCTGCGATCATTGTGGGCAGCACGGGTATTTATCTTTCTCGATTATTCCTTTAGTCTTCTTTTTTGCTGATATATGATTTATTTCTTCGTTTTGCAGAGATGGCTTTCATTAACTTTATCTATACCGAAGATGATGATGACCTTGCTTTTCTGCCTAAAGAGCCATCCCCGGGATTTGGTACTGGTTCCCCTTCTGCCTCAGTGAATACGGAGCTTCCTAAAGATGTTGATGAGCCTGAAGTTCAGCCTGTAGAGATTACCACAGATTCAGGGGGAGTCCGAAAGCCGGTGTGTTTATTGTGCACCCTAGGAGTGTAGTTGCCCGCATCAAAGAGAGGAAGTGTAAAATGAGAAGAGGTTCTTCAAGGCCTCCTGTGAAGAGGAAACTAGCCTCTGGGTCATCAAGTTCTCGTGATGTACGTGACAAAACCTTTACTTCTAAGGATGATGCTCCTATTCTTGCCATATCTGATGACAATGAAGGAGAATTTCTAGTTCATTTAGTTTTCTCTGAAGGTATTGATTTGCTTATTCATCCTTTTTATATGTTCTTTAGGCCTCCCTAACTCTTTTGAGCTTAAATATGCTAATGCCTGTCACCTGAAGATTACCGCTACCACTCTACCAGCTTGGAAAGGTCATTTGGATAATCAAATGGATTTAGAACTACTTGATCTTCATGACCTCTGTTATGTGCGACAGGCTGCGGTGGATAATGCAGTTAACAAGAGGGCCCATGAGTTTTTACAAGTTATTGAGAAGATGAGTGGTGAAGCTGATGTTATCAAGACTAGGGATAGATCTCGTGAGGAGGAATGTGAAGAGCTTCGAGTCAAAATGTGAAGCTGGTATGATGTGACTCTTTTACCTCAATACAAGACCCCTTTTTCTTGTGTTAGGTATTGTCAGGATACTTTGTGTTTATTTTTGTTTTATTTAATGCATTGTAGTTCTCTTTATTGTTGACACCATTGTGTTGTCATGATACTCATGACGTTATGCCTCATGTTTCCGCCTTGGCGGGGTGTGATAGATCCTACTCAAGCTTCTAGTTCTTTCGCCCAAGATCTTCAATATCAATTGTACTTAAAGATAAAGGATGATAAACAAGTATTTAACTCTAACTTATCCATATGGTGTTCTCTGAAGATTAAGTTTAAGTTACTCGCAACTCCTGCTGCTGCACCTTGTCAAGTGATTGTTGTTCGCACTAGTGATCATGAAGACCATCATGATGATGATGCTCGTCCCGAAGGAGAGAGAAGTCTGAAGAGACAGAAGACGTCTGAACATGACACATACTTAGTGGGTGAATCTTCATCAGAACAACTTATAGATAAAGAACCAAATCCTTCAAACTCAGGTACTCAAGAACAATTGGATGAATTTGATGCTTGGATTGATGATTTTGGCACATATGATGATGAAGTTCCTATTGAGGAAGTATCACCAAAATTCTTGGAAGAAATATCAGGGTAAATTGATGAAGCACAACTGTAGAAAGCTGTAAATGAAATGCTGAGACAACGATGCAATTCAGTAGAAGAGCATCAATATCATGTAGATCAATTGCAGGATTATCTAAAGAGTGATATTGTTTGGGAAAGTAGAAAAGAAGACTTATCACTACAACTTCCACAGAAGCTTGCTCCAGTCTATCACACTTGTCAAAGAGATCTAAAGGATCCACCAATGACTTTTCAGAATAAAGACTTATTTTATCTGAAGCATGGTAACTCAAGACCAAAGAAGTACATTCTATCATTTCAAAAGTATCATGCAGTTCCATTCCTAGAAAATGATATCGAAGAACTGACTATAAGATGGGTGAGTAAATGTATCAAGAGGTTTAATTTATATGCTCGATATAGTGTTGAACATTAGAAGAATCTATGGGCAAAGCAACATCAAATCAGAAGGCAGGAAAAGCAAAGAGACAAACCTGAAGAAGTTTACTGATGTGTCGTCGTGTAGGTGTTATTTTATGTATCAAGTTTTACTATTTATATTTTCCGACTTTACCTAAAACAACACTAACGGGCAGTGCACCCGATCAATTGTCGCTTTGTTGGTAAGTAGGGTGTCGATCACTAAGAGCGAGAACTAATTCTTATATCTATCAGTAATTTAGTTATCTAAGTTGTTCTATTCTATGTTAAACCTATTCTAAACGTAAGTTAATCCTAATTCTAATGGATAAAGGGGAGAGACTGACACGGGTTTTGTTGGTGACTTAACGCTACTTAAGCTACTATAATGCACAAGAGAGATTATTCAGAGGATAGAGGAGTGGTTCAAGCCTATGGTAAGGAAACTATATTAACCATGATTAATCTGATATAACGCAGGTTTGTTTATTAGTGCAATGACTGTCTTATTGTTGTCCGATATATCATTCTTAGATCTAGGCGTTACTTCTTCCTAAAACCTAGACATGATAATTTTGTCACAATTAAGCACATCCGCATAAAGCAGTCACGGTTGGTTATAATCAATCTTAGAAGTTCAATGCGGGTGATCTCACTGACGACTAGCTCACGGAGACTTTACTAACTTACTGTTTAATGGTCTTCTATATACTGGTAGACTACTAGCCCCAATCCATCCTTTAAGGAATCAGAACGTTATTTGTTAATCCTATGTCACCCCCTAGTCCAATTTGTTTACTAAACCTTAAATGGCATAATATCACATTAATTTGTGATCCTATTATTCTAGATATTTAGATTCCAGATATGAAGAGCTATCCCGATATCTAGCTAACTCTTTATTTGTATTCCTAGACCCAGTTGAATGATAGGTCGCATACTTAAGCACATAAGCGAGTATAAATTGATAAAAATAAGCCAACATACAAAAAAATAAGAGGCAATCGATATGAATAAAACCAAATGTTAAATCTTCATAAACATGGCTAATACCTAAAGGTATTAGCCGATAACCATTGTAATTACAGATACAAATTTCATAGACGAACGATTAAGGTAAACTAACTAATTTAATGAATGATACCAACAACCAAACGCGTATTTAGTGTATAAGGGAATTACATGGTGTTCCTTTGTGATTAAGAGCTTTGCTTGACCTTATTTGCTCTTCTCAGCCTCTAAAAATCATCCTTTGTGATTAGGGTTTCGAAAATATGGTTAAGCACACCCGAAAGTTGTGTTTAGGGTATTGTATTTATAGTTGCTGGAATTAAGTCGATACGCCGTATCCGTTGAGGTCAATACGGCGTATTGGAGTTTCCTTGGAGTAGGGACTACGTTTGTCATCTTCCAAAATGTTCTTCGAGTATATCTTCATGGATACGGCGTATGATGCATTCTGAATACGGCATATAGGTTATTGTGTCTTCGTGGTTTCATGTGAAGTTTGGGCGCAAATACGCCGTATCTTCTTGATGGATACGGCGTATTAAATGTCAGATCAGTAGGTTTCTTGATTTCTTCGTTCAAGCTCCAAAATGTATGCCTTTTAGCTAATCTTCATCAATTGCTCCATAACTACTGCAATAACTAATATAATAGATTAAGTACCAATTCATTCAATAATTTTATCAAATGGGTAATTTATATGGAATAAATGATGCTACAAAAGTGACGTTATTTGATGTTTACTTGTCATCAAGTATACTTTAGAAAGTTTTGTAAAAATGTATCCAACCTAAGTTTATGATCTTTTCTATTAAGCATTTTTCTTGTTAGATTACTAGCACACAAGTAAACACCTCACGAAATAAGGAAATTAAAACACTCAAATCACTCGACTAATCTATGTTGTAACATGTAACTAATTCGATCAATTGTTCGGTCGTGACGAGAATTCTATCATAGGCTAGGCAAGAATACACATCTCCACCACTAAAGCTAAGGAGTAACAATTCTATAAAGGCGAATTGGGTTTTATTTTTGAAGGTTTAAAGGGTTTGATCACTCTTTTAATCTATATCGATACCAATACTCTAAAAAAGGTGACAAAGACCATACATACACACCCATAACGATAGGATAGACACATATGACTTCATTCAAACCTTAACTCGAATAAGCTAAAGAATAGGATTGGTAGTCTTCACCAAAAGTCGTAAACCAGCAGGGGTGACAAACCACATATACACATCCATAACGATGGAATAGATATACATGATTGCAATCATTCCCCCACTCGAGTAAAACCAAGGGTTAGGAAGAAGAGTAATATAGGGAATGGATCTTCTAACTCTTTCTCCAGTAGTAGTAAACCAACGAGGCGGACAAAATCACACATACATGGCCGTAACAACGGAATAGACATGCATGATTGCTCACATCCTCATTCGAGTAAGACCAAAGGATAGGGATTAGGAAAGGGAAAATAATTATTGTTAAAGAAAATAAAGCAAATAGATATAGTCCTAGGCACAATGTAGCTAGTTACTTTCCTAACCATCCCTTCAAAAAGACACAAATTGGTAGACTAACTCACATTTCTAACACGGAACAATCAACGCTTTTAAAGACACGAATCAGACTCAAAGAATATCTTGATCAATAGATCAATGATAACAACCTAAGTTGACGTTTCCATAACGGTCAACTTCCAATCATCCCAATCACAACTCTAGTGGTAACTTTTGCCACTTTATACATACTTTTACATAGTTGGTTTATATTACATATCAACTCTAATACAACAATACTTATCTTTTTTTGTATTTTTTTGATTTTTTTAAACACTAAGAACTGGAAATAAAACTAATGTGTAGAATTTCACCATCTCATGACTACGATAAATCTGAATAATTGATATCCGATCATAATAACGAAGTAGTAAAAATACACGAGCGAACTACTACTTTTACATTCCCGTTTCCCGACCTAACCAGAGATGTAAAATCACCATTGCGTTGTGCAATTTCCCGACCATATCATAGGTGAAAAGGATAGACTCAAGACACAGGAAATACAATACTTTACACAAAAGTAACTAGCGATTGATTAAGGACTAATCTAATAGGGTAGGCTAAGGTGTAAAGGTGTAACGAAACATTTGAGGTTTAATCATAAAGGAATGGCTCTACGAGTTTTTCTAGGGGTATCTTACTCTTAAAATGAGAGTAAACAAAGAGTTTATACGAGGGTTAACTAACCAGTGTAGTTAGTTTATAAAACATGTATAGGCTTTTTGGTGTAATCCTAGAATTTACCAGTTTAGAAAAGTCACTACATCTATTAAAAATAGTGCTTATTATTGTGGTTTCGAATAGATATACCAAGCCAAGTTCTAAAGTTTACTATAGTCACTGGCACACTCATATTTTTGTAGAATTTGGGTAAACATTTGAAAACGGATAAGTCTAAATCCTCATAATATCTTACAATGGTTATGTGGATAATTATTTCACAAAAAGTATGCTAAATTTTTTAAAATTTAGGCATAAATTAAGCATATTATTGTGAAAACAAGGACAAGTAAGCATTCTAATTCTCCTTCCCCTACTTGAGATATACAACGCCCTCGTTGTATAAATATAAAATTAAATACAAGAAATATAATAAATTAGAACGGAAAACTCTCGTGAGATTTGCTCGGTATGATCCTTCATGTTGCGTTTCTGAGCAAGATTATGTGTGCAAGAGCGTTTGAATCCTAGTACGAACACCATGCACACAATAATTCCAGAAAATAAGTATACCACTAATCACGTTGCATCGCTCAGCAAGCTCTTGTATCAATCAATAAGAAAACAATGAAATTCTATCTCGGTTGTATCTGCTTGGTTAGAAAATAAAATCCTAGAAAGCGAACAGGAGATCGATACGCCGTATGGTTTGAGGCGGATACACCGTATCTTAACTTATGTTAAAAATCCTAAGTACGAGTCAGATTAACTAATACGTCGTATTCGTTTAACGAATATGCCGTATAGAAAAGTTGACAGAAAAGTTTTTAAATGCTACAAATTAAAAGACTAGATAACGTCCACATGTTCGATACGCCGTATGGGGTGGTACGGATACGCCGTATCGATGTCTGGGAAGACAAACTCAGTAATAAAATGAAAAAGAGCAGGGTTGTCTCCTGGAAAGCACTTTTCTTTCGGCTAGTCTTTAAGTTAGACTTTTTCCTTCAGCTTCTTTACTCCACCTCATGCACGCTTATGTGCCCGCGTGTCAGCCATTCTTCTATTTTCTCATATCAGATATATTCGGGTCCTAAGTTCAAGACCTCTTTGTAGAAAATTTTGAGCTTTTGGTACGGATGCGAGATTTCATTCAGCTTGTCATGCACACTTACCTTCAGTAATGGCCTGATCTTGTTGCATTGGGCATTGGATAAATGTTTAAACCTTAGATGTGATCGCGCCATTTGGTAAGTCACGTTATCATTACCATTGTGGATAGTGATTAATCCGTTAAACCTTCTTGCTTGCACACATGAAGTCTTGCAGAATGGCTCTCTAAAAGTAACATCTCCCATGTCTTGATCTCGGTAGCCATCCATATTCTCCACTACTACAAAATGAGTACAACAAAAAAGTTTCCCATAAATATAGGTACATTCATAAAAGCTTCCCTTGTATTCAACTTTGTCCTTCATTATAGAATTGTAAAACTTTTTAGACATCACATTAACAGAAAAAATTAGGAAAAAATTAGCATTCACATGTTCAAAACCTATAATGCACGAAAATTTTAAGTTGTAGGCACAATCAATATGGATCTTCCGGTCAAAGTCACAAAAACTAGGATATTCTTCAAAACTTTCATTATTCCTAGTCTTGATTATGTCAATCATAGGTTTATCAATTACTTCTCCTTCATCGACAGTTGGGCCTAAATCTTTAACTTGATTCCTCCTAAGCTTTACGGGTGTGTTTAGATCATTTAATTCAATAAAGTCCTCGAAACTAGGGTCTTGTGATCTAATTATCATTAAAGCTTCTCCCATAAGCCTAGCTTCTAAATCAAGTTTCATTATTTCCCTTAAGTTTAGCACATAGACGCTTTTAATTAAGCTACTAGTAGGTTTAATACTTTTGAAAGTAACGTTTTCATTCCCCACCCTTAATGTAATTTCTCTTTCAAAGACATCAATTTTAGCATGGCCAGTAGACAAAAATGGTCTTCCAAGGATCAAGAGCACTTTGACGTCCTCGAGCATATCTAGAACTATGAAGTCTACGGGAAAAACAAACTTACCAATTCCTACTAGTACATTCTCTGCTACACCTTTGGGATATTTTATTGTTCTATCGGCCAATTCAATGGTAAATTTATTAGGGGCTAGGTCTCCTAATCCTAAGTTGGTAAAGGTCGTTAGGGGCATAATGCTACACTAACTCCTAAGTCAGATAAGGCCTTTTCAAAACGAACATTATTAATATAGCAAGGTAAATTAAAACTCACTGGGTCTTTTCCCTTTTGAGGTTAGGGATCTTCATTCATTGATCTTCCGACTTGATCTTCCATTCTTCGTCCCACCTCAAATATTCCATAAGTAGTAAAGTCCAACACATTCATCTCATCATAACAATCATCAGTTAACCGACTTGGAAAAGGAATATTCGATTGATTTGGCATGAAAGTCTGCGTTCTGTTTTAGTTGTCCAATACAGCGTATCGAGCTCCTCTGATACAACATATCGATGTCGTGTCAGTTTCAATAGTCGTCGAGATTGACTTGACATGATCTATCGGGTTAGTTTCGGTTGAGCCAGTTAGACTTCCAGATCCCCTCTCTTGTAGTACCTTGCTCATTTTCCCGATTTGAATTTTTAAAGCTTTGATTGAGGCTCCTTGGTTCTGAATAGCGGCATCGGTTGAAGAACGGATCTCCTTAATAAAGATTGAATTTTCGTCATGTCTTTTTGCAGATTCAGCCATAAACTTGTTCATGGATTCTTCCATTGTTTGCCTTCGTTCTTGATACGAAAGATTTCTGTTATGTCTTTGGTAGAATCCCAGCTCTAAATCTTCCTCTTGGAGGGAATGGTACACTATACTGCGTGTAGAAAGCTTCCTCAAATGCCTTTACCTCTTCTTTTAATGGACAATCTTTAGTGTAGTGAGTTCCCTTGCATGATTCACATCCTACCTGAGCAGCATAAACTTTCTCATTCACCTTTTTAAGTTCCCTTCCAAGGTTGTTCAGTTGAGCTTGAATAGCAGCTAGCCCATCATAAGTATCAGTACTTCTTTTCCTAGTAGACGTTCCATTGTGCCATTTTTGAGAATGGACATCCATCTCTTTTATGGCTTTCTTTGCATATGCGGCATTCATAGATGGTATGACACCTTTGGAATCAAGAATTTGCCTAGTAGGTACATCTAGTCCTTTATAAAACAAGATCACTTCCTGCATGTTAGTTAAATAATGTTGGGGGCATCTCAATAATAGCTCCTTGAATTGTTCTCAAGCTTGATAAAGAGTCTCGCCAGGCTCTTGTTGAAAGTTATTAATTGTCTCCATCTTTTTAGTGGTTCGGGCAGGTGGACAAGAGTCTCCCAAGTATCTATTGAACCACCTGGTCCATTTCTTAGCCAGCGACTTGCAGCTCCAGTAAGCGACATGGGGAAAACTCGAAGCATAATTTGATCTTGAGTAACTTCGGGTATGTGAAATAGATCAACGATCTCAAGTACCTTTTCAATATGCTCGTTAGCATCTTCATTATCCAATCCACTGAAAGTGTTGTCTCGTAGTTCCTTGAGAAATTAACCCTTCAACTCGAAGCGGGCCTTGTCATCTATCTTAGGCCTAACGATTCTCGATCCATAATCGTCTCGGGTCTTAGTCATGTACTCCTCCATAGTTGGTTCCCCCATTGTTTCTGTTTCTTCTTCTTCAAACTGATCTACGTAATCAGAAAATAAATTGGATTTCGATGAATTCAAACGGTCAAGACTTCGTGTCATGTTGAGCTTCCTTGATGATCGAAATTTGTGTTCAGGATTCTCGTAAGGCGTGATGAGATTCTTGCTAGAACTCCTGGTCATGCGCATCCTGAAACAAGGGTAAAAATATCAGTAGGATATGCTCCGAAGAAACAAAATACAGAAAACAAATCACGAAAACCAAATTCGAAAAACTACGTTCTGCTGCTGTATCAGATGATCAATACGCCGTATTCAATTGATTGAATACGCCGTATAGATCAGTTGAATACAAATACGTAGTATCTGTTATGACAACTTAATACGCCATATCCAGTGACTTATAATACGCCGTATAGGTTAGTCGAACAGAATACTGTCAAAACAGAAATAATGCAAAAAAAAAATGTGCAAAAATATACAATGCAAACTAATCTAAGCTAAACTAAACAAAAAATACCGATAAAAATAAAAATTAAGGTTTCACTCCCTGACAATGGCGCCAAAAAACTTGATGTGTCGTCGTGTAGGTGCTATTTTATGTATCAAGTTTTACTATTTATATTTACCGACTTTACCTAAAACAACACTAACGGGCAGTGTACCGGATCAATTGTAGCTTTGTTGGTAAGTGGGGTGTCGATCACTAAGAGTGAGAACTAATTCTTATATCTATCAGTATTTTAGTTATCTAAGTTATTCTATTCTATGTGAAACCTATGCTAAACCTAAGTTAATCATAATTATAATGGATAAAGGGGGGTTTTCAGTCTGAGAGACTGGCACGAGTTTTGTTGGTGACTTAACACTACTTAAGCTACTCTAATGCACATGAGAGATTATTCAAAGGATAGATGAGCGGTTCAGGCATATGGTAAGGAAACTGTATTAACCATGATTAATCCAATAGAACGAAAGTTTGTTTATTAGTGCAATAACTGTCTTATTGTTGTCCGATATATCCTTCCTAGATTTAGGCGGTACTTCTTTCTCAAACCTAGACATGTTAATTCTGTCACAATTAGGCACATTCGCATAAAGTATTCGCGGTTGGTTATAATCTCTTAGAAGTTCAATGCGAGAGATCTCACTGACGACTAGCTCACAGAGACTTTACTAACTTACTGCTTAACGGCCTTCTATATACGGGTAGTCCACTAGCCCCAATCCACCCTTTAAGGAATCAGAATGTTATTTGTTAATCCGAGGTCACCCTATATTCCAACTCGTTCATAAAACCTTATAGTGCAGGACAACGCATTAATTTGTGATCCTATTATTCTAGATATTTAGATTGTAAATATGAAGAGCTAACCCGGTATCTAGCTAACTCTTTATTTGTATTCCTAGACCCAGTTGAATAATAGGCCGCATACTTAAGCACATAAGCGAGTATAAATTGATAAACATAAACCAACATACAAGCAAATAAGAGGCAATCGATATAAACAAAACCAAACATTAAATCTTCATAAACATGGCTAATACCTAAAGGTATTAGCCGATAACCATTGTAATGACAGATACAAAAGTCATAGACGAATGATTAAGGTAAACTAACCAAGTTAATGAATGATACCAACAACCGAACGCGTATTTAGAGTATAAGGAAATTACACGGTGGTTCCTTTGTGATTAAGAGCTTTGCTTGACCTTCTTTGCTCTTCTCAGCCTCTGAAAATCGCCCTCTGTGATTAGGGTTTGAAAATATGGTTAAGCACACCTTAAAGTCACGTTTAGGGTTTTGTATCTATAGCTGTTGGAATTAAGTCGATACGCCGTATCCGTTGAGGTCGATACGGCGTATTGGAGTTTCCTTGGAGTAAGGACCACATTTGTCATCTTCCAGAATGTTCTTCCGATTATATCTTTATGGATACGGCGTATGATGCATTCTAAATACGATGTATTGAATGTCAGATCAGTAGGTTTCTTGATTTCTTCGTTTAAGCTAAAAAATGTACGCCTTTTAGCTAATCTTCACCAATTGCTCCATAATTACTACAAATAACTAATATAACAGATTAAGTACCAATTCATGCAATAATTATATCAAATGGGTAATTTATATGGAATAAATGATGCTATAAAAGTGACGTTATTTGATGTCATCATTTACTCAGATTCAAAGATTGTAGAAGTGCTCAGAACTTTATATGAGCTAGGTCATTAACACAAGTTTATAACAGAGATTGTGGTGAGAAGATCTAATGGAAAGTTTGATGCAATCACATATCAGACTACAAGCATCTTAACAAGAACGATGTTGATGACTTGTATCTGATGTGCATCAATGGCAAGATTAAAGATTATCGTGAAACTGGGTTGTTGGAATCATTGTTCTTCTTTATCAGAAGTTACGCCATCTAGGAAAGAGTTCATGATTTTCAACTAGGCATGGAAAGTTATCAACAGAAAATCAACCCTACTGCTCCAACTATCACATTCCCTCGTATTAAAAAGAAGAGGGTGATGACCATCACTTCAAAACCAATAGTTGGGTTGATATATGAAAACAGCAAGAAAGAGAAGAGGGTGATGATTCTTAAGGAGATTCCTAAGTTTTGTAATGCAACTTTAAAGAGGGTTTTGAGATGGTGAAGAAATTCAATAAGTATGTAAAGTATGGGTACGTCGACCCAAATCTTAGTGATGCAGATGCAGAGTACATGGAGTTTTATGAAGAATATATTGAATATCGTTTGAAGCTTCGTGACTAAATGAGACGCTGGGAAATGTGCGTGAATGAAAGACCACTTGGTTCAAGAACAGGACGTCCAAAATAATCGACTCTTAAGGAATATTGTTAGGATTAAAAAGTGTCGATTATAGATATTTTAGTAGTTTATTTATTTTATAATGTTTAGACTTAGTTTTATGTTTAAAAGTAGTTTATGTAATAAGGATAAGTGAGTTTTAGTCAAAATAACTCACTTAACCAAAATAGAATGGTAGATTATCAAAAAAGGATAAGTGTGCTAATCACACTATAAATACCCCTTCATCTAATGAAAGGGTCAAGGCTTGTAATCTCACTTCCTCCCTTATTTCTTTCTTTCTTTATAAAATTGAAAATTAATGAAGACTTGTCTTCCTCTCTTATTCTCTCTATACACTAAACCAGATGTACATGTGATTCAATATCTAAATGACCTAACAACACTAATAAAAAAAATTAAGTAGAAAACATTTTTTTGGGAATCAAATCAAGAAAAAGGAAAAATAAAATTCTTATTTATTTTTCCTAGAACCCTTCGTAATGAAGGTTGGATCCCTCCTCAAGAAGAATCCAAGAGATCTAGATGTCTGATACTCGATAGTATCAGTTCCTTTTTTCTGTCTTTTCACTATTCAAACAAACCACTCCTCCCAAAAACCGCCATTGGCGAATCTTATCACCACCATTGCATTTTCCACATACAAGCATCAAATGATTAGTGCTTTTCTTCACATTCTAAGTTATATCCATCATTCATCTCTTTGATTTAATCATAGATTAGTGGTTTTCTCAAAATTAAGGTTTATAAAATTAATCATCCATAATTAATGAATTTAACATAATTAACTAATTATGATTCCCTTAGTTAGGAATTGCATCTTCCTTTTCAATTGAAAATCGAATCATGCATATAAACACTATGTCAAACAAATTTTTTTCTTTCGAAAAGCCATAACAAGGATGATCGAGCCTAACAATATGTTACATATTGTTAATACGTGTAAAAACGAGTTTTAATCTCAACAATATAATTTTAAAAGGATAATAAGGACACACCTTGATCTTCGGCAAAAACATTGTTTTTGTTTGTCAAATTATTTTGTAAACAGTAAAACGAAGAAATATGTACTATCCCACTTACTTTGTTGAAACAATATTTTTTTAGGTTCAAAATGCTAGAAGCCATTCATAGAGATCACCAAGACACCGCCTTCTATATCCTCAAACATCATCGTACCGAGGGTCACTCGGATGCTGTTAGAGCCATCTTTAAGAACCTCGAGAGAAATTTGTCTCATGTATGTCCTTGAATTCTACAAAAGTGTTCGGATCACTCGAAACATCGACCAAACAATCTCTATTGCCTTTATCATTAGAAACCTAGAGGTCGTTCTTCCTCTCCACCGCTTTTTTGAAACTCTTCGTATTCCAAACAAAGTTAACGAGTAGTTGGCTCGCGCTCTGCTGTGGGATGATTAGCGGTCGGCATTTTTACCGGTGGTGACGTTCTAAGACATAGGATCGTTCACAAATAATTTCAAACAAAAGAGTCATTCACAATGTTATAATAGTGTCTTTACTTACAAATGTTATAAGGGTAAGGCCGAAGTTATAAGAATTAGACCGAAGTATTGTAACTCTTTTTTCAATACAAAACCAAATAAAAACGTGAACATCCAAAGTTAACCCGTTTTGGCAAATTTAGCTCATTTTTTTGTACCGTTGCAAAAGATGAAGAAAGGCTGCCTTGCAGTCCTTTACATTGAGTGCTGGGTGGACGGCCTATCATGATAATGTTTTCGCTGTCTATGTAACTGCAAAAAATACATCAAAAAAATATATTCAGCAACAACCTAGTTGATACAGTATACACTGATCATTAAAGTATTACTCCATCTGTCCCAAAATAATAGTCCTCTATTGACTTCTTAAGTCTTTCTTTATCAATTTTGACATTAAATGTTTTTGTTTTTGTTATATAACACTTGATGAAAATTATAACAATGAAAATACATTAAAAACGAATATATTCGTATATTTTAGGGTAAAAGCCATAAATACTCCGTGTACTCGCCTGTTTAACTCATTATACTCTACGAATTCGTAAACAACTCATTATACACTATGAAATCGTCAATAACCAGTTACCTAGTTACGTGGAATTTTGTTTTCGTTTTCTTTTATTTTATTCCTGCCATGTCACTATTTCATAATGGAGTATAATGAGTTTTAAATGTGAGTACATAGGGTATTTATGGCATTTACCCAAAAAAAGAAATAAACCCCTTTTTTAGTATTTAGACAAAAAAGAAAAAAAACCACATACACCCTCACCCAACGTCATTAAAAATTCTTTTTTTTAAATAAAAATTTTTAAACTTTTTTATAGAAATTTCATTTTTTTTATTACTTCGAAATAAAAAAATTTATGAAAAATTTTTATACATCGAAAATTTTTATAAAAATTTTATAAACTTCGAAAAAATTTATACTCTAAATAAAAAAATGTATACTATCTTTTTTTTTATACTTCAAATAAAAAAAATTTTCGAAGTATAAATTTTTATTTTTTTTCGAAAATAAAATAAATTTTTCGAAGTATAAAAACTTATTTATATAAAAATTTTAAAAGAAATTTATTTCGAGAGTATTTATACATCGAAAAAAATATACTTCTAAGTATAAGAACATTATTTTTATAAATTTTTTTCGAAGTAGAAATATTCTTTTCGAATATTTTTTTAAAATATTCTTTTCGAATATTTTTTTAAAATATTCTTTTCGAATATTATTTTAAAAATATTTTTTTATATATATTTAAAAAAAAATTACACATCACCATGTACAAAGATTACACATCACCAGCTGGCAAAAAAGTTAATGGTAAAATAAAATTACCGTTAAAAACGGAAAAGTTGTAAAGAATCAGGTTAAAAAAAGCTGACTTGGCATACTAAAATATTTTTGTTTGTGTTATATAACATTTGATGAAAATTATAACAATGAAAATACATTCAAAATCGAATATATTCATATATTTTACATCAAGTATTATATAACACAAACAAAAATATTTAAGGTCAAAGTTGAAAGAAAAAGACTTAAAAAGTCAATAGGGGGCTATTATTTTGAGACGGGGGAGTACTATACTACTATGAATTTATATACACATGCGACAGAACCAATATTGTTTGTATTTATTCCTTCATAATTATCGTAATCGTAAACTCATTAGCAAGAAGGTAAATCAGCATCTCTTTTTACTAATCCGAAAAAAGCATACTCAATCTTACGTTCAATCTTTTAATATCTCTCATGTTGATCCCAACTAGATCTTGCAAACCTTGTAAAAGGGTTAGTTTGATTGAATAGATTCAAGACAACTATGCTAGAAACTTTGTTGATACTAAGAGTATGCGGAATCTACTCTTTAGTACTTAGAAGAATATCAATGTAATAGTAAACTGTGATGCAGTAGAATGAATGAACAATGAATATAATAAAAAAGCTTAAATATTATTATGATGAATAATACGAGTACTCTGTCTAGTACTAGGGTTTACAACCTTGAAGCTACAAAGAAAGACTGATTGATGTGTATCTAAACCATAACCTAGGATCTCCTTTTATACACCAATGAGTCCTTTACAAGATAACTATAAATCTTCTAAAATATTAAGCTTATATGCATATCTTTCTAAATATATAGAATATACACAAGATAACTAATACATATCTTTTAACACGTCTTTACACCTCTTCACGCGTCTTTATCTTCATGCAGTCTTCAGTCTTTATCAGCAGTATAAATCACTTCAGCAGTGTTAAGTTTAGTACTAGCAGTACTAACTTATACCTACCAGTACTAACATTCTTCTAGCAGTACTAACTGGTTTATACTGCCAGTTATGACTTAAGCAGTACTAAGTCTAATGAGTTTAATTCCCAACAATCCTCCTCTAAACTTGTGATTTACCTTCAAATCATCAAGTTTCTTGAATTAAACCTTTCTGAGAGGATTCTTTCAAACATTCTTCTACTTCTGAAGTTGAGACCTTATAAACCTTAAAAGCTCATATGTCATCTTAGTTACATCATTATTCACATGAAGTTTCCATTGAAGCATTCTTGTAAGTGTATCTTGTGGAAGTGGATACTTCTCAACTAGCATATGAATGCTTACTTCTCCCAGCATCAAAGAGTGAACTCCACAAGAATCATAAAGTTTCCATTCTATCAACTCTTGATGTTGATGACTTTTCCAGACTTCATCATCACTATCTGGTTCAAACATAATCTTCAGATCTCCCCAGAGCATTAGATCATCAAAACCTGGTTTGTTGTGTCATACCTGTCTTGTACCAGTCTGTGTAGATCTAGCACATCTTGCCTATCAAAATCATCAAGCATAGCACTGAATATTTTGTAATTTTTAGAACTTCCATCTGCTTTGATGATTTGATAATACATCATATTTTCTATCAAAACATATGTCCTCCAGTCAACTATTGGGTATTTAGTAGCCAGAGACTCAATATCAATAGCAATATCATCCCTTGGAACTACATCCATACTATCTCTAAGCTCTTTCTTCTCAGCATCATTCTCTAGTTTCTGTTTCTTGGCATTGTCTTCATCAGAATCTTCTCTTGATCTCTTTTTACTAGACTTTTGTTGAAAATCAAATCCAGGTCTCTTCATCACTTCCTTTTCAATCTCAGAATCCTTAGGTACAAAAGCATTATTTTGATCCCATACTCTTTCAAATATAGGTCTAATATCTTCATAGCTCATACCCTTGAAATGACTCTGCTTGTATCCTCCCTGATTTTTCAAATACATGCACATGTTCTTCCTTACTTCAGCTACAGAGAAAGATCTATTTTGAAGTGCATGATATCTTAGCACAGCAGGATCACTCCAATCAATATCATGGGCTTGATCAGCTTCAGCTACAACTTCTTGTTCTTGTCTTGCTCTATCAAATTCTTCTTGTAACTGTTTAGCTATTTCTGCATCCCTAGCAATCCTTTGGTTTTCTTCTTTATTAATCTGTTCTTGCAATCTAATAGCTTCTTCATGCCCAAGTCTTTCTTGCTCTAGTTGCTTCTTTGTCTTCTTCTGAACAGATTCATCTTCTTTCATAATAGCTTTTCCTTTATCTTTTCTCTTTTCTGCACTCCTTCTGATGTACACTAAATTTGCAGCAGCAGTACTAACTTCAGGAGTCGCACTAGCAGTGGTAGCAGGTACACTGGCAGTAGTAAATCCTTCAGCAGTACTAACATCAAAATCATATTCCATGTCTTTCTCAGATTGTACCAATGAGATTGTAGGATCTTTATCAATTTCAAAGATCTTCCTCCCCTGTTTGGAAGAATCCTCTTCAGTATCTTCATCCTCTGAAATAACTATCCTGGCCCTTCTCCTAACTTTGTTTGTTTTGACTTTCTTCTCTAACTTTTTCACTCTTAAGATAAGCTTTGTAAGAGCAGAACTATAAACCTTCTTTGACTATTTCATGTCATTCTCCAAAACTTCAACTCTATCAGTCAACTTAGTAACCAAATCCATCAATTCATTTTGTTGCAGACTGCCCTCATCACTACCAAGTGTGTGAACTCTTAGGAGAGGTGAATCATGGGGCCTGGTAGGGGTCTTATGCATGGTACCACTGCCCTCACCTGCTTCTAAGCCAATGTCAGTAATGGCAGCCCCTCCAGCATCAACATCCACACTTGTGAATGCAGCCTCATCTACTACTTGGGTTTGAGTAGGAAACTGAGACTGAGGAATCTCAGCATCTTGTCTGGTTATATCCCTAAGAGGTGATTGATATGTTTAAGGTGATAAGGATGGTGAAGATGTTATTCTGGAAGGAGATGACTTAGGTGTAGTGATCATTGTAGGAGATAGAGGAAAGTCTACCCTAGATAACCCTTGGAAACCTTTTTCATGTTGCTAAACAATTTTTGTGTAAGGGTAGGAGTAGGATAACTTCTGGTGTGAGGTTGAAAAAGTCTCTTTTGTTTGTTTAAACAGATTTGAAGAAATCTTGGATACATTAAAAACTTGTGTGTGCTATCTAAATTCTTCACCATAGCATCAAAGATCATTTTTGAAAAATTGAAAGTCTTGTTTGTGGCCAAGCAAATTATAGCAGTTGCTATATTGCTACTAAATTGCTCCCAAGCTGTTGTCTTTGGACTTAAACAGTGAAGGATTGTATGGATGAAAAGCCTCCACTAAGGAGAAAAGTGTCCATTTTGAAAAGTAAGTCTAGTAGAATCAGACACATACCCTATAAGAGGAAGTTGCTCAAAAATCTTTGTATTTGGTAAAGAAGTAATACCATCAGAGTCTTCCAACTTGAGGTGTCTTCTTAGAGATGCTTTCCGTTGTGATTCGCGTTTCCGAATTTTCTTGCTAAAACCCGCGTTTCTACCTTAAACCTTACCTTTTTTTTATAACCATACACAACACTTTAATTTAAACTCTTGCAAACCAAAAATATATATATATATATACATACTCACACCACCCAAGGCCTAGGCCGGTTTTGGCTTAACCCACACACAAACACATTACAACTTCCTATAAACCCAATTATACCTTCTCTACTTTCCATACATGCAAACTAACTATTCATTTCACCATTTCAAAAGTTTTCTTCCTTTCTTCTTTGCTCCCATTTCTGCCGAATTCAAACACCTCACCACCACCATCTCACAAATTTAATCAACTCCTTTTAGGCATCTTAACACCATCCTTTAGCCTTTTGCAAAGTTTGGTAAAATTTCTTGATGATTTGAAGGTGTTTAGGGCTAGTTTTCTTGGAGTTTCTTGAAGGTTTTGATTGGTTGTGTTAGAAGTGTTATAATCAAAGAGAGGAGGGTTGAATAAGGGTTTGTATACATTGGGCTACCTTGGTCGATTTCAGCAACCCAAGAAAAGAGGGTATTCTTGTTTGATTCCTAGTCTTCAATCTCTCTTAGTAAGCCCAAAATTCTTATTGTCTTATCTTGTTTATTTACTTGTTTCTTTAATTTAAATCCATAAATATGGATGTTAGGTTTCTGGAAATAAAAAAAAACAAAAAATTAAAAAAGTTTTAATTTTATTTTTACTAATGTGTACCTAATCATTAGTTATGTCATTGTGTTAAATTTTAAAGAGAATAAAATGATGTTTGGATTGATTGTAATAGGGTTATTGAAACTGAGTTTTACATCAGGGATTATCAAAACAGATGGAATACGAATATTTGGTAAAAGGGTACCTGGTAAGATTAATAATGATGTTGGTATGTGTCTAAGTATATTGGTATAATTGGATAGAGCCGAATCTCCTCCTCCGGATGAGCTAGATACGGCCAATTTACTAAAAAACTAGTCAATTTTGCACTCCGATTGGAAACTGTGTAATAACCCCATGATTTTTGCACTACCTTTTTCTTAATAAAAAGTGTTTTTCCCTGAAGAGGGACACTTATAGCTACCATCTCCAAGTGGTCTCACGTTTATAGCATGTATAGATTGTGATTTATGGTCATTTTCGTGGAGTGGAATTATTCAGAAAATAAACTGTTTTTTGACCATAGAAGGGTAAAAATGGTAATTTCACACAGGATCGATTGACCTCCCTGACAGTGTGCCTAGTATTTTGAAAAGTAAGACTCCAAAAGGCTTTCTGGAGAGTGAAAACTATCATGCTCATGAGAATTTAACGAATTGATTTATATGAACCTACAAAGTTGGAAGTTTTCAGATTTTATAAAATAAAAGTACTAGACGTAAAACCAAAACGCTAATTTGTGTGAGTTGACGGTAAAAGAGTAAAGTAAAAACATGGTATGAATGACATATTCATACAGATTGGGACACTTGAATTTAGGTAAAAATTGGTCAATAAAAACTTGAATGCAATGCCATGCTAGATCGGACATAAGTAAAACTTTTATAAAGTCATCATTTGATTCATCTTCTTTTCCGCGTAAGTAATTAGATTGCTTTTTTCTAAGTCGCGCCTATTTATTTTCGGGTCGCTCTGTAGAGTATTGTCTTACTTCAGCACCTATATTACTTGATATTACCGTACCATCAAGGTGAGTTAATAGCCTCGCCTTTTCAATTTAAACTGTATTTATAAAACCACCGCAGGGGGTGAGATACTTGCTTGTATTTATAAACGTGAGCACAATAACTTTATGGTATGCTGGATGGACCCGAATATTATATAAATTTGCATGAGTATCTATTGCCAAAAGACCTCACATCATCGAACTGTTAATTGCTATAATGGGTAAGTGCTAGTACAAATAATAGATCTAATTGGGTTTGACAGCCCTGTCCGGGGTATGAATCGAATCCGTCGAGCACCCAGTCAACGGACAATTTGTATTTAGAATTTAGGTATAAGGCAATAATACCTAGTTATGGGGCAACGTGATTTACATACAAGATATGTGTTAACGTCAAGGCTTCGGTGTCATGAGCTTATTGCAATAGAAACTTGAATAATGGCTTGTCCGTACAACAAGTCACACGATGAACAAAAACTTGTGTTCTCTTTTAACTCTTATAAACTCTATGGATTCACTCAACATTATTGTTGACTTTAAGCGATGTTTAACTCAGGTAACCTAGGGGAAGGTCCGCTATGTCGAGATCCTATCGCTAAAGTTTTAAGAACTTGTATTTTGTTCCATTTTATAAAACTTATTATCCATGTTTTTTTTCAAAACTTATGTTATGAATTTGGTAACGTTTCTGTGGGACGTATGTTGTTTACTCTGAAACTTCTTTAAATGGAACAATGTTTTTAAACGCCTCTTTTTGAGTCGTTTTCTATATCCTTGTGTAATTGTGCTATGACTTAACACCCAATTGTTGTATATTCCGCTGCGTGAACTTTGGGGGTGTTAAAGTCTATAACGAAAAAGACCCAAGGGCGCAGTGGTAGAGTGTGTGTGTAAAAGGGGGTTTGTATCGAGAGGTCCCGGGTTCGAGTCTTGCTCACCCGGGCCTCTTGTCTTTCCCCCTTTTTTTTATTTTTCGAAAACTCTAGGGTAGATAATGTAAGAAAAGAAACTAAAGGGTAGGCGGGGTAACTAGTAACAATTTACACTATAGTATAAACGGGTGCCCCTGAAGTTTAAGAAAAATACGAAACAAACCCTACGATTCTAGCTTATTTTTGGCTTATTGAAAAAATGAGATTCAGCAAAAACTTAAAACTACAAACTTATTAACTAGCTTAATCTCTACAACTTTAACAAAGGCACTTTCAACTTTTGACAAAAGAATAAGCTAGAAAATAAGCCCTTAAGATTCTGTCACAGAAACTTAGGTTTTAAGAGCTTTTCTAGAAATTTGCTTATTCCTAGCTTATTACTTGATGAAACTGAGAAACAGAAGAAGCTTATTGTAGCTTAAGATGTGCACTAAAAGTATCTATAGAAAAATAAGCTAAGTCTTAACAAAGATTATAAGAAAATTGAGATGAAAAAGTGCTAGTTTTTGCTGATGCATTTGGCTGCTGATGCATTTGGCTGCTGATGCATTTAGCAAAAGAGCACATGCAGGACAGGTTCTAAAGTTTGAACTTGTAAACCACTTTACTTGGTGTATTAGAGTTTAAATTGACAAATCTTAGACAATAGAAAATTGTAAAATTCTAAATCCTAAAATCACTTTCAACTCAAAACTGTCCTGGTGCAATTAAGAAATTTTTACACTCTAGACTTTTAGATTCTTCAATCTAAATCTTAAAACCTATTTAACCTTTGATATTATACTCTAACTCAACTGAATGATAAGTTTTGACAAGGTAATGTTGACTTAAAGAGTCAAATTAAGCCTAATCCAAACACTACCTTAACCTAGCTGTCAATTCTAGTTTGTACTTAAAATCTAATTTGAAACTAAAACTTTTAAAAACTTTTTATCCACTTCTACTCTAAATGACCTAATAGAGCTATTTGAACTTTAAAATCTATAGCTTATTTAGAAAAATAAGCTACTTACTCTACTAGACTTAAACTACTAAATGACAGAATTTTATGAGAAAATGATATCACTCAAATTTATTCTACTAAACACTTAAAACAGCTAACTAAAAAGCCTTAACAACATGTTTTACAAAGAATTAAGCAAGAATTATTAGAAATAAGCAAATGAAAGAGCTAAATTTAAGCTAAATTGAACTTTTAGGAATTATAACCTGAAATTATTGGAGTCTCAGCACTAGAAGTCACTCTTGTAGAGTGAGTGACCTCAAATTAAGCACCTAAGTGGCACCTTGCCTCTAAACCTCAATAAGCTAGATTTTAGCTTATTTAACTTCTTGAACTTTTAATTTGAAATCAAATGAACCACAATTGGACCATGATTGATGTGAAATGATTGTAAATGAGTAAATGAATGATTAAAACAGATTTTTAAATGAATTTGAGCTTATGAACATGAATAAGCTCAAAAGAGCTTATTAAGAGCTTATTTGATGAAAACAACTTCAAATTGAAATCAAAGAACACAAGAAGCTTGTAAACTGAATGTTATTGCTAAAATGATGAAGTACAAGAAAAAAGGAAGAGAGTACAAGTGCTTAAAAGCTAATTGCTAAAAACTTTGAAAGAAAAAGCTTAAATTCGACAAAATACAAACTAAAAATTGAAAATAAAAACAACTAACTACTAAAAACTAACTACTTGAACCTCTGTCTTCTTCTTCTTTTATAGATGTCCAGGGGAGCTTGTTTGTTGTGTTAGTTTGGTGAGAGGAAAACCAAAAAAATCATCTAAACCGTCGAATATGCCTTGGGGATTTGTGGGATTGCCAAATAGGATTTAGGGTTTTAGTAGAGGAGGAGGGGCGAGTTTATCCATGGGGTTGAAGGGTCGCAGGGTAAAAGAAGTGAGGGTGAACCCGTGAGTTGTGTTGTGTTCAAAATAGGCGGGAAAATTCGTTTGTATGATAACAGGGAAAGATTTGTGGGAATTGGCACAAATGGCCCTTCATGGTGTTGTCTTTCATTGCATACATGGTCCTTGTATTGTTATAACTTTTGGGGACTTGGCAAATTCAGTCCCCAAGAGTTATAACAATAGTTGCACTACTCGTCCTTGGGTAATACAAGTTAAAAGAGTTGGCAGCTATGGCCCTTGTGGTATAGCTTTGCCAATTTGGCAATTTGGCCCCTTCTTTTATTTTTCTTCTTTTTTCTCTTATAAATGCAAGTTTAGGGGTTTGGCAATTTCAACCCTTAAACTTATATTTCTTGGAGTGTTGACTTTTTGGCTTCGGGGCTGACTTGGGCTTTGACCAGTTGACTTTTCTGTTGACTTTTTGACTTGATTGACTTTTCGGCTTCGATTTGGCTTTGTCTTTCACAGTCTTTTCCATTCCGAGTTCGGTTTTGTCGTTTTGGCTTTGTTTTTCGTCCTTTTCTTAGTTATCCGTTCCTGCACAATACAATTAGCAAAACAAGCATATATTTGGCATTTTAAGTCCGTTTTTGGTTATTTTAGCTCGTTTTTAAAGGTAAAAGGTATGTGTAATTAAGCACATACCAAAATCCCCCATACTAAGGTATTGCCGTGTCCTCACGCAATGTTATGAAGTAAACATTTATGAAAACTAAGAATCTCAATCCCCCTCGACTAATAACTTTGAAAAGTAGCAAAGTGTTCGTCAAGGGAAACTAAAGAATCAAAAGCTTCGACAAGTCCCGTTTTCACCATTTTTTATTTGTACACTAACTATCCCTAATATTTTTGGATTTTTCTTTTTCTTTTCTCGACTACCTGTTTGACTTCCTTTATTTTATTAACACTGGGATCATAGAATGAGAAACGACCATAGAATAATCTACGGATGTCCTGACGGATAAATTCATCGTCCCCGATTTTTCACTAGTTCCAAACCAAGCAATTAAACAAGATCATTTGTCAATATAAGTCTAAATGCTAAGCACTCATACTTATGACTTGTGAACTTTTAACTCCCAACATGAGTGTATGGTTTAAATGTGTGTACTCATTTCAACTCAACCATAGATCAACTTATTTCCATAGTCGTGATTCAAGATGAATCATGACTCAAAGCAACAACTTATTAGGACCTTGTAACTTGATTTTAAAGAACGAGATTTTAACTGTAGAACTTTTTGCAACATCTTCATCATTATACTCATAAGTTCTTAAAGCTAGGAATGCGTTGCTTAGTTTGAACACCTACCTAGGCCTCGCTCCCTAGTAGGATATCACAACCAACGACCGATGTTCTTAGTTTGAAAACCCACCCCGTTGCTAGCGTCTAAAGCGTATGGAAATCACAACAACACTTCTCCCTAATATGGCTAGTGATTAGTGTTTTTAGAGTGTCTTAGTTTGAACCCTCACCTAGACCTCGCTTCCTGGTGAGATATCACAACACACCAAATCCCTAGAAGTAAAGATGTCTTAGTTTGAACCCCCACCTCGTGGTTAGCGGAGTGGGATATCACGACACATCTTTTACTTGTTCCATATAATCAAATGTATGCTTCATTGGCAAAATTTCAATATTCATGCATTTTTGCATTCATACTTCATTCATGCTTCTTTGGCATTTTAACTTTCGAATTATTAAGAACAGAAAAATCTCGCTTTAAAGAATCAAGTTACAAATTTGAAGCTTTTTCTAAAAACATCGATTGACTTAGTTAAATTGAATTGAGCACGTATGATTAGGTGAATTAGAAGCTAATGGGAGAAAAAGAACACAAGTTACTCATATAAGTTTTTGTTCAGCACATAAACTTATATTTAACTCTATCACTTCTTGTTCTTCACCTTTTTAAAATTCGAAGAAATCGAATTCGTGAAAGCTTAGCCTACAAGTGGTAAGTTGAGGAACTAGCTAGGGCTCAACACGCCCGATCGAGTCAAAAATTATTCTCATTCTACCCATTAGGAAAGTCAAAATTGTGACAAAACACTTATTTTATTTTTGAAAATTTTTGAAATTTTTCAAATTTTTTTTTTTGGTACACATTTGGTGGTAAAAACGGGATTGCGTGATAACAACGACTGCAGGCAAAAATCAAATCAAAGATCCCCCCCATACTAGAACTAAACATCGTCCTCGATGTTTCAAAGGGGTTCCTACGTAAATCTAAGGCCGTTTATAAAGTGTGCCAAAAGATAAAACGTTAGTCGATTAGTTTTGGATACTGGATTCCCAAAATGAAGCTGAGGATGTGAAGCTCGAGTTAAAAATGACAGAATCGAGAGCCTTCATAATCCGGGAATACCTGGACAAATAAAACACAAGCACAGGAATGGCAGAAGCAAATCTCATCACAACAACACTAGAATCACAAAGAACACAAGACTTATTCATTACTACTACTAAGCTAGGATAAGCATGGGGTGCCTCCCACGAAGCGCTTGTTTAGGGTCCCGACGCTTGACCCGTCCCCCGAATTTATTGGTCCATGGGGAACGTTTGGAGATCCGGGACAACCTCGGTTGGTATGTCCCCTCCAAAGTAGTGTTTTATACGATGACCATTCACTTTAAAGTTGGGCCCGGAGTTTTGAGATAGCTCGACGGTGCCATAAGGAAAAACTTGGACAACGGTGAATGGTCCAGACCAACGGGATTTCAATTTGCCCGAGAAAATCTTCAGTCTAGAATTGAAAAGGAGAACACGATCACCAACGTTGAAAACGCGGTTTTTGATCTTAGCATCGTGTATCCTCTTGGTTTTCTCTTTATAGATCAAAGAGTTTTCGTAGGCTTGATCACGAAGTTCATTTAGTTCATTCAGTTGAACTTTCCTGTGATCACCCGCAGTTTGAACATCAAAATTTGTATGCTTGAGGGCCCAGTAGGCTTTATGCTCTAACTCGATCGGCCCTATCGGCAGGAGGAAACTGTTTATTTCGAATGATCAAAGATAAACAATCATATTGAGAGAAATCAACATGAGTAGTGTACTTGCTACTACACCCTCTTTAAAATGGATCGTTATCAACGATAGAAAGCTTATAATCTGGACGAGAGACTCAGAATGATAGTGGGAACTAACTGCCACTACTAATCTCTCTAGATTAAACGGAAAGTTTCCCAGATTGGTGAAAAGAATTTATCCAAATGTGTTAGTCTCCTCCAAGAAAAGATTAGAAATGTGGAAGTATGAACTTGATCATAACTTTTGGAGATGGAGTAGGATTTCTCTTAAATGCATCGATCTTAGCAATAAGAAGATTGACATTCAACAATTTTTCACGAAGGATTATGTCTTGTTTGTTTAAAAAATATCATCCCATTAATCCTTCCAACTATTCCGAATACAACAATCTCCACCACCTTAAGCTGACAGATACTCATCATCGGGATGTGATGCAGCAGGCGAAATGAATCTGTAGTGAGGACCCGCGTAGGGGGCGCTTAGTTTCTGAATCTTCATCTGGGAATTCGAGTGGAGAGATCATAGATGCGGTTTCGATATCCTCACCGTAGGTAGAATCGTCATCACTCGAAGAATTATCATCGTTGGAATTGACAACAATCTCAGAATGTTCATTGAGAGCATTAAGAGGGGTGGTATTTTCACAAAGAGGCACATCACACATTTTGTCGGGAATACCCTCGGACTCACTTGGGATTGGGACAAGGTCCTCAACACTAGACTTTATGAATTCGTCCGATTCCGTTTCCGGAATAGTGTCAAGATGCTCGTCCCCCATACTTAGAGAGTTATCGGGTTCCTCGATTGGTAAAACGGGTGTGATTGCAATGGTATTGTCTTCGTCATCATCGTAGCAAATGGGAATCTTCCAAGATCGATCTTTAGCCGCTTGTTCTTCCGCGATTCGCTTTTCTTCTTCCTTCTTTTGTATGGCTTGACCAACCAAATCACGTAAGGTTGTCATTTGTTCCATAAGCTTATTTTGAGAATTGAGAAGCTCATTTTGGGAATTGAAGATTGGATGATTGACGGTATATTGCGGGGGTTGAACTTGGTCAAAACCAAAAGAATTATGATCATAGCAAGAATTTTGCTCATGATAATAGTCTTCATTCATTGGTTGACATTGGAAGGTTTCATGAGGACCCCCGCAATTTTCACAACAAAGATATTGTTGTGGGAAACTCAGTGAAGTTTGTGGAAAATAATCAAAGTTTTGATTGAAACACAGGTCCTGATTGTAGACAGACGGGACTTGAGGTGTACAATCGTAACCGTAATGAGAATCATTCCCACTTGACTCACAAGAGTATGGTACGTATTGTGGTTGTGGAGGATGGTTTGCAACACTTGGAGAATCGTTAGATCCCCGGCAACGGCGCCAAAAATGTTTGGAAGAATCCTCTTCAGCATCTTCATCCTTTGAAATAACTATCCTGGCTTTTCTCCTAGCTTTGTTTGTTTTGACTTTCTTCTCCAACGTTTTCACTCTTAAGATGAGCTTTGTAAGAGCAGAACTATAAACCTTCTTTATCTACTGTAAGTCATTCTCTAAAACTTCAACTCTATCGGTCAACTTGGTAACCAAATCTATCAATTCATTTTGTTGCAGACTGCCCTCATCACTTCCAAGTGTGTGAACTCTTGGGAGAGGTGAATCATAGGGCCTGGTAGGGGTCTTATGCATGGTACCACTGCCCTGGCCTGCTTCTAAGCCAATGTCAGTAGTGGCAGCCACTCCAGCATCAACATCCACACTTGTGAATGCAGCCTCATCTGCTACTTAGGTTTGAGTATTTAGAAAATCAATGAGGGCATACTTGATATGACTAGTATTTAAAAAATCCAAAATTTGATGAAAGGCTTTACTTCCCTCTGGCTTCTGTAAATAGGCCACCATGTTGTGTTTGTCGCAAAACTCCAAATTTGCCTTTTGATGAGAGAAAAATACGATTAAAGTTCTGGGTTAGGCTCGTTTATGAGAGAATGTAAGGTTGACAAAGTTAATTGAGATAATATAGAGAGTACGTAGGGTTGTGATTTGACTGACTGAATGAATTTTGTTCTTATCTTGAAGAAATCTTATGAATTTATAGAAAGATCATGAATTCTCCAATTAGTCAAACACTATAGGCTATAAACAAGGCATTTGGCGGAAATATCTCAACAGCTAGAATTAGTGAAGGAAATTCTGTTATGGCTCAAACAGTACTAACTGTCATCCAGCAGTACTAATTTTAGCCTAATAGTACTAACTTTAAGCCTAGCAGTACTAACTTTGAGATAGCAGATTGAACCTTAATTTCATCTAAAAATCATTTCCATCACCAAATCTTGGCACTCATAATCTCTCTTTCTGTTTTTATGCTCACATTATCTCTCAATTATTTTTGCTCACCAATTCACTCTTTCTGTTTTTATCACACAACTCTCTATCTATTTTTCATCTCACTATATCTCTCTTTTCTTTTTCTCACCAATTCAGACAGTTTTGTACAATGTGCCATTAATTCCATAAGTTTCATACTGTCCTCCCCACTTCTAAGTGTGTTAACTCTTGAGAGAGGTGGATCATTGGACTATTTAGATGTAGTCTCAAACCTAGTTTGAGCATCTACACCCCCCAATATGGTAACTTGGCACCTGGGACCACTACCTAAACTAGTTCCCTAAGGACTTGGCTCATTAAGTGTTGCTATAGATTGGGTCCTATTTATGTTACCATTGACCTGCTCTGCTTCTAAGCTAGAAGCAGTAGTGGCAGCCCTTTCCATTCTGTCACCCAACTCCTTATGGACAGCCTCATCACCAACCTTTATAGGGGGACCACTAGACTGAGGTATCTTGGTGTCCCGACCTCTTTTGACATGCCTAGATGTTTTTGATTCTTTTTAACACACTTTTGATATTACATGTCCTTCCATCCATGCTTGACATAAGTAGCCTCCCCTCAAACAATACTTCAGAGGTGAAGCATTCAACTTCAGGCACTCAATTTGCTTATCCTGCAAATGTTAGTCCAAAAAAATACACAATCTAAAGTATTTTCTTCTTGACAGTATTAATTGTGACTAACAGTTTTAACAAGCAGTCTTAAGTATAACTAGCAGTACTAGTTATACTTAGCAGTACTAATTGACAAGACTAACAGTACTAATCCTTTAATATTATAAAGACACAAAGAGATTAAAAACTTTAAGGATTTAGCATTCCAATACTTGCAATCAAGTATTGAAACCTTCCAACATCTAAAGCTTTTGTAAGTAAGTCTGCAAAATTGTTATCTGTGTGGATTTTAACCCCTTGAATTAACTTTTTATCATTGCAGTCTCTTATAAAATGATATCTAATCTCAATGTGTTTTGTTTTAGTATGAGAAATAGGATTCTTAACAACGCATATAGTACTGTTATTGTCAATATTAATCATGGTATGCATAAATTATACCCATAGTCTAGCATTTGATTCTGAATCCAAAGTACTTGTCCACAGCAACTAGCAGCAGCCACATACTCAGCTTCTGTTGAGGAGGTGGCAACCAAAGTTTGCTTCTTGCACTTCCATGATATCAATCTGCATCCTAAGAACTGACAACCTCCTGTTGTTAATTTCCTATCTAAGCTAGCTCCAGCATAGTCACTATCAGAATATGCCACCAGATCAAAGGGAGAATCTCTAAGATACCAAAGACCTAATTTGGGTTTGCCTTTTAGATATCTAAAGATCCTTTTTACAGCATGTGAGTGTGAAACTTTTGGTGTAACTTGAAATCTGGCACATGCACATACTGCAAACATAATATCTGGCCTGAATGATGTAAGATACATCAATGATCTAATCATTGGCCTGTATAAATGGACATCAACATCATCACCGACTGAATCCTTGATCAGAGTTTTTTCAGTATCCATGGGTGTGCTAGCTGTCCTGACATCTTGAAAACCAAACTTCTTTAATATGTCAGTCACATATTTATCATGGCTAATAAAAATTCCATCTTCTTTCCGCTTCACTTGTAAACCTAAGAAGAAGGTGAGTTCTCCCATAGAACTCATCTGAAATTTGTCATGCATCAGTTTCTCAAATTCAAGGCAAAACTCCTTTGTAGAGCCAAAAATAATATCATCCACATAGACCTGTACAAGAAAAATATCCCTCTTTTGCTTCTTGATAAACAAGGTCTGATCTATCTTTCCTCTATGAAACCTATTGTCCAATAAGTACTTGGCCAAGGTCTCATACCAAGCTCTTGGAGCTTGATGTAACCCATACAGTGCTTTCATCACCTTGTAAACCTTGTTAGGATAGTCAGGATCTTCAAACCCTGGAGGCTAACACACATATACCTCCTCTTCAAACTGGCCATAAAGAAAATCACTTTTAACATCCATTTGGTACACCATGAATCCCATAAAGGAAGCATAAGCTAAGAACAGTCTTATGGCTTCAATTCTTGCTATAGGGGCAAAGACTTCATCATAGTCTATGACTTCTTCTTAACTATATCCCTGAGCAACTAGTAGCCTTGTTCCTGATGACTATGCCTCTTTCGTCTTTCTTGTTTCTGAATATCCATTTTGTACCAATGGCTCTTTATCCCTTAGGTAAATCCACAAGAACCCAAACCTTTTGAAGCTTAAACTATAGAAGCTCTTCTTGCATTGCTTCTACCCAAGCTAAATCACTTAGAGCTTTAGTAACCCTTTTGGGTTCTTCCTGAGATAGAAAACAAAAAAAATAGACACGTATTAAGGTCTTCATGATTTTCCTTTCATAATCAACATTGGGAAGCCCTTGTTCATTTGCAGTTTTTGTCATCCCTCTTGTCTGTACACCAGATTATATATCACCAATCACATGATCAAGAGAATGATCTTTATGTATTCTGGTATTTAGAGTAGTAGGAACATGATATGATGCATTGAGGTTGCTCATATCCATTTCTGTTACATCACCAAATAAATCAGCATTTGTGGCTTCAGGTGTAACATTGTCTCTCAAAGAAATTATGTCTGAGATAGATTGAGGGTGATTTGACCTAGTAGTAAGAACTGTTGGACTAACAGTATTAATATGTAGACTACCAGTTCTGAGATTTGCACTAGCAGTATTAATACTTGGCCCAGCAGTATTAATATTTGGAGTACTGCTCTCAGGTCTCTCTTGGTCATCAACTCCACTTGCTTTACTAACCCCTTCATCATCCTTCTTTTCAGCATCACAAGAAGGTTCTGGTTCATCATGACTAACATTCATTGAAGGAGAATCAAACAATGAAGAATCTTTCCACAGAGGCATCACAATGTAGTCTTGGCTAGTGTCAGTTTCCTTGCTAGTAGTACCTTCACCAATACTGACTTCTGAACCTGCAAAATCATTAGAGTTTGTACCTGCAATAACTGGCACATAATTCATTGATTTTGTTAGACTATCAATATCAAACAGCCACTTTGGACCATCTCCTGAAACAATAGGTTTATCCTCCAAGAACCTAATGTGCAAGTTTTCTTCTACTTTCCTGGTTCTAATGTTGTATACTCTAAAAGCCTTACTAGTCAATGAGTATCCAACAAAGAATCCATCATCAGATTTTCCATCAAACTTGCCAAGATGATCTAAGGTATTAAGAATAGAAACATGACACCCAAATGGTCTCATGAAGCTGAGAGCAGGAGTTCTACCTCTAAACAGTTCATAAGGTGTCTTGTTATGAGGCTTAACAATTATTACCCTATTCTGCACATAGCAAGCAGTATTAACTGCTTCAGCCCAAAATGTAGTGGGTAGCTTAGAGTCTGCTAACATTGTTCTAGCTGCCTCAATCAGTGTCCTATTTCTCCTTTCAGCAACACCATTTTGCTGAGGAGTTCTAGCTATACTATATTCTCTCTTAATGCCTTTTTGTTCACAAAACTCATTCATAACTCTATTCTTAAACTCTGTCCTATTGTCACATCTGATTATTTTTACTTTCTTATCAACTAGGTTTTCTATCTCATTTATAAAGCTCTTAAGGATGCCACTTGTCTCATCCTTGGAGGCTAAAAAGAAAACCCAAGTGAATCTACTATAATCATCAGTAACCACAAGACAATATTTCCTATTCATTAGGCTGCTAACAAAATTTGGTCCAAACAAGTCCATATGCAACATGAATAAAGGCTGAGTAATAGAGTTCTGAACTTTGGACTTACATGAGGCTTTGTGTTGCTTTCCCTTAAGGCAAGCAACACAAGTTTGGTCATTTTCAAAACATTTTGAGGGTAACCCTCTCACAAGATTGTCCCTAACAAGTTTATTTATAGTTTTAAAATTGATATGACCAAGCCTCCTATGCCAGAGCATTGATTCATCAAGAGTGGCCTTTGCAACAAGACAAGTTAAACTCTCTTTAGGAACATTTTTTTCATATCAACACTGTACATGTTGTTCTTTCTAGGAATTTTAAGTAAAATCTGACTTTCATCAGGTAACTTAAAATCAGGAGATAGAACAAAACATGTAGTGTCAGTAAAAACAACACGATTCTTTTTGTCACACATCTGTGAGACACTAAAAAGGTTAAATTGTAACTCCTTAACAAATAACACATCCTGAAAATCAAGCTTACCTGTTTTGAGAGTACCTTTACTAGTGATTTTTCCTCCTCTAACTCCTCCTTCAAAGGTAACATATCCTCCATCAAACTCCTGGAAATCTGAGAGATAGGAAATGTTGCCTGTCATGTGCCTGGAGCATCCACTATCCATATAGCCTTGATCATCAGTTGGTGGAATGCCATGCACATAAAAATAAGGAATTTAGCTTCCTTTGGGGACCCAAGCCATTACTGACTTAGATCTGCCCCGTGCATCAATATAATTATGTTTCTTCAAAGTGATTGATGCACTATCAAGTTTGGTAGGTCTCCAAACCAAACATGCTGAGGCCTTAATAGCATTTGCCTGATTATCCCTAACAGCATTAACAACTGCAGAATTTGGCCTAGCAGTATTAACTTTTACCTTGGTAGTATTAACTTTTTGACTAAAATTTTTTGTTAGTTAATACTGTTTTTGATTGATAGGGCCTTTTTACAGTTGATTGTGCTGATTTTGAAAAACGTGACAATGGTTTAGCACTAAAAATTATAGATTTAGGATGAGTAGTATTAACTGTCTTGGCAGTATTAAAAGATTTTAGGCCAGTTTTCATTAAAACTGCTCTTGGAACCATGTTCCTTTGAGCATTTGGGTGAGTCATGTTGGTAGTATAGTTGTAGTTCACCCTGTTATAATTATTCCGATATACCATCCTTTCCCTTTGATGGTATTTACATTGAGCTTGAATATGATCAAAACTCCCATAAACAAAACATGCTTTATTATACATCACAAAATCACTACCTAGCTGTTGGGATTTAAGATTATTCTAGTTTCTTTGATTTCCCCTAGGTTTTTCTGATTTGTACATCTCTATATACTTAACTGGTTTCCTAGCTGTTTTGTCTTGTTGTTTAACAAATTCTATTTTAGTAGGAAAAACAGTTTGCTTCCCTTTTTCTGACACCAACTCCTCAACCAATGGGGTATCAGGAGTTTTCTTAACCTCATTAGAGGTATCTACACAGACACTCTTACTAGACTTAGGTCAATAGCCTTTAAACTCAGGCTGTTGGAACTCCTCAAGACTAGAGTTTGACAAATCAATAGTTGGAGGTGCAAATAAGCCTGTAGGTGGAGGTGGAATAGCATTATACCCCACACCTTTTCTACTGTTATTAGATATTTGGCTCCCTATTAATTTGTCTAGGCATTTAGGAGCATTTTCAAACTTGTTAATTTTAATCTGATTGCTTTCTTTTTCATTCTTAAGCTTCTCTATCTCAATTTTAAGAGCATTGATTTCTGAGTCTTTAAATGAGGCATCTATTTTTAGAACAGCAATTTGGTCACAAAACATAACCTCATTCTTCTTGTAAAAGACAAGTTGTTCTTCTACAGATGTTAAACCTCTTTTATATGTAGCTAGATTAAACTCAGATTTATTAAACTCTACTCTTAAATTATCAAGTTGAGTTTTAAGAGCTTCAAAGCTTTTAAGACAGGTGTTAGAGCAAGTTTTGTCATTGTATACCTCAGAGTCTAAAAAAAGCCATAAGTGCCATGTTTGTAGTCACTTCCTCTTCTGCCATAAAGCTCTAATCAAAATCAGCTCCATTAATAGCCACCATAGCTTTGGAAGAAGTGTCTTCCACATTCACAGTTCTTCTTGAACTGTCTTGATTCCTATGTCTGCTTTCTTAGTTTCTAGGACCTCTGCATTCCCTTGCAAAATGTCCCATCTTATGACAGTTAAAACATTCTACCTTGGACTTGTCATATCCTACAGTATCACTTCCATTGATAGTAATCTTCTTCCCAGTTCTCTGGTAATACTTCCTTGCTCTCATACTCAGTAATGCCAATTACCACTTCAAATCTATTTCTTCACGATCATCTTCATGGATTTATTCTAGGTCTTCATGTACAAGTTGAGACCTATTTGGTTGATTGGCCAGAAAAGCATAGACAGTGGCATCACTCAAGTTAGTAGTACTATCAAGAGTACTATTAGTACTAACTGAAGAGTTGGCAGTACTAACTTGAACATTAATAGTATTAGCTTCATTTGTACTGCCAAGAGTTGATACAAAGGCATATTTTGAGAACATGAGTTTAAGCTTGATGTACCAGTTCTTTTGACCTCTTGTTCAACAATCTTGAAATTGTTGTAGAGATCATCAAAGCTCATTGTTTCAAGATCTGGTTTATTTCTCCAGACCACAACATGAGTGTTTCATTTATAAGGCAAACTTCTCAAGAATTTTAAATTGATATCTTCTTGAAAAATGTTTTCCCCCAAGATGGCCAACTGTCTAACAATTTTCTGAAGCCTGTTAAAGATAGACTCAAGTGACTCTGTGCTTGGAGCGTTAAAGTTCTTATAACTCTGCTTTAGAAGTGTCTTTTGAGTCTTCTTTGTGGCATCATTGCCATCAAATCTTGTTTGTATGGCAGCAAACAAAGTATTGGCATCCTTGTATTAAATAAAAGTCAATTGATGTTCATTGGGAAGTGCCATCAGCAACATACTTCTTGCTTTTACATCATTCTTCTTTTGGGCCTTTTCTTCAGTAGTAACAAGACCTGGTATCATTGAAGTAGAAGTACCATTAGCATTTGTTGTTGTTCGTACTGTTGGTTTGAAAGAGTTGTCATTCTCTATGACATCCCATAGAGCATAGTCTTGAATTTGAAAGTATTGCTCTATTCTGAGTCTCTACATCTCATATTCACCTTGCTTGATAAGTAGCAGTTTTGCAGCAGCATTGGTTTATGTAGTTTCTAGATACATCTCTTTTGTAAAAAGAGTTCTTCTTGATTGTTTCTTCTAGATCAAAGTTTCAAAACACAAGGCTCTGATACTACTTGTTAATCCCAACTAGATCTTGAAAACCTTGTAAAAAGGTTAGTTTTGTATTAAATAGATTCAAGACAACTATGCTAGAAACTTTGTTGATACTAAGAGTATGCGGAATCTACTCTTTAGTACTTAGAAAAATATCAATGTAATAGTAAACTGTGATGTAGTAGAATGAATGAACAATGAATATAACCAAAAAGCTTCAATATTATTATGATGAATAATACGAGTACTCTGTCTAGTACTAGGGTTTACAACCTTGAAGCTATAAAGAAAGACTGATTGATGTGTTACTAAACCATAACCTAGGATCTCCTTTTATACACCAAGGAGTCCTTTACAAGATAACTGTGAATCTTCTAAAACATTAAGCTTATATGCATATCTTTCTAAATATATAGAATATACACAAGATAACTAATACATATCTTTTAACACGTCTTTACACCTCTTCACACGTCTTTATCTTTATGTAGTCTTTAGTATTTATCAGCTATATATATATATCCCTTTAGCAGTGTTAAGTTTAGTACTAGCAGTACTAACTTATATGTAGCAGTACTAACATTCTTCTAGCAGTACTAACTGGTTTATACTGCCAGTTATGACTTAAGCAGTACTAACACTTTGACTTGGCAGTACTAAGTCTAATGAGTTTAATTCCTAACATTTAGCTTGTTTGAGTTAAGGAATGAGCAATCATATGTATCTATTCAATCGTTATGGATGTGTATATGTGGTTTTGTCACCTTTTCTGGAACATTAATATTGGTTTATCATTATATTAGAGCGAGCGAGTAATTTAGAAGCTCTAGAACTTGTGCTTAATCATCATTTACTAGACTGCAGTGAGGTTAATTTATAGACAAAGTCGTATGATAAGAGGTAAAATAAACCCCTATGTAATCATGTATCTGCAGCACTCGCTTTTAGTGTTGAGATTCCTAAAGTATCCCAGTAGCAAGAAAAATATGCTCAATAAAGAAGAAGTTATGTGCGAGCCCAGTTATAAGCATTTGGTAAAAAAAGTTTGAAGTATAGGGTAAAGTTTCATCAGTATTACGTTTTGCCTTTTGAGATTTTTGTCTAGGTGCTCACGCCGTAACGGACATGTTTATGTGTTAAGTACAAGCCTATGGTAGCTGTCTAGATTATGTTTGTGCAAATTGAGTGTCTTACAAACATATATATAATCCATATCTGAGTGGCATGAGTGAATAGAAAATCAAACACTATCCCTATGTGAGATGCTATGTTATATGTCTATGCCTGAAAAGCTACCTAAAAATCGCAACCTCTTATAAAATCTAAATTTTCTCCACGTTACGATAAATGATTTATTTTCTCTCTTCGATTGCTTGAGGGAAAGCAATAAGCTAAGTGTGGAGGGATTTGATAACGCCCAAATTATACATGTTTTCTATGGCGTTATTTGTATAATTTTATTATTTTCATGAATTTTTGATACTTAATAGTCTAAAATTGCTTGCAGATTCACTTGAAGACACTACAGACTGAAACTTAAGAAATTACACACTTTGAAAGACAAATACAAAGAGAAGAAAAGATATCAAGCTAAATAATCAAGAAGTGTGCCGCACTCAACTAATGTGCGTCGTACTTACCCATTTTAGTCAAAGAAATCGCCGCACATATACCTAAGTGCGCCGCACTTTCCATCTGATGAGAAGAATAAATGAAGACTTTAATGCATGAGCATTTACACCCTAAATGCGCCGTACATATTACCTAGTATTCCGCACTTCTTCAATCAACATTTAATAATATCGCATTTAATCACCAAGTGCGCCGCATAATCTTTTGTGTGCGCCGCATTTTTCACCCAAATTCAGCCTATAAATAGAGGATGAAATTTCACTTTCAATTCACTCCTTCCCACTCCTCTCTCATTCTACAAAACTTCTTCTTCACACACATACCAATCCTTTTGTCCCTCATCCATAAAAACACCACTACCTTTGAAAAATAAAGATCTAACAATCAAGAACGAAGACGGTTATCAACTTAGTTATTGAAATAATGGAAGTGTATGTTAAATCTACTTTTGTTATGAACTCTTTAGCTATGAGAGGCTAAATCTCTCGTGACTACTCGATGATGTTATAATGATGAATAAGCATTTGGTATGATCATGATCCCTTTAATCTCAAACTTATGTTGAAATCCTATTATATCTTATATTGTCCAACTTTGCTTATCAACTTAAATTATATAGTCATATTGGGATAGGTCGAAAGACCCGGTATGATCTATGTGGTTTTAAAGATGTGTCTATGATCTTTATTGTTTGTGTCGAGAAATCTACTTTCGTAATTGATAAACAAATAAGCTTTGATATACTAGTAAATGGATTATATGAGTGACACATTTGGTCTAGTTAAATAAATATAAGTCTTGAGTTAATCAAGTTAGTTTGTGAGAAACGTTTTTTGACGAGAAAATCCTTTTTATAAACTAAGGTTCCATCTTCGTGGTCTAATCATTTCCAACGCTTACAAATTATTTGCAACTATCCGAGTGGTCATCTTTATTATCATTGGTGAAACAAAAATTCATTTTCAAGTTAAAGTTTATTTTCTTCCTGATTATTTAAACACTACTCAAATCCTTGTGGACAATCTGGTCTTACCTAAAAATATTGTACTGCATACGTGGGTTATACTTTTACCCGTGTGTTTCCCTATAATAAAATCGGTATTTTCAGTCATTATAAATTTAAAGCTTTTGAAACACATCACCACGGTAGGGAATTTGATAATGAGATGTAATTTGGAGAGTTTTGTAATGCCAATGGAATTACACATAACTTTTTGGCTCCACGCACTCCTCAATCAAATGGTGTGGTTGAAAGGAAAAATAGGACACTTTAAGAAATGAGTAGGACTATGTTGAATGAGCAATAGTTACCACAAAAGTTTTGGTGTAACGCAGTAGACACTTCAACATACATTCTCAACCGAATCCTAATTAGAGCCATCTTAGGAAAACCACCCTACAAACTTTTAAGAGATAGGAAACCTACTTTAGATCACTTTAGAGTGTTTAGAAGCAAGTGCTTCATTTTAAACACAAAAGACTACCTTACAAAGTTTGACACAAAGTCATACGAAGGTATCTTTTTAGGTTACTCTTAAAATAGTAAAGCCTACATCATCCTAAATAAACACACTAGGAAAGTCGAAGAATCACTTAACGTGACATTCAATGAAACTCCTCCACCTCTAAGACATCACCCTTGGTGGATAATGACTTAGATAAAGAAGAAGCAATTAAGGTTACCAAAAAGAAAAAGCTAGAAAAAGACATTGTGAATGAAACTTTAAAGATTGACAAAATAGTCAATATTAAGGAATCAAAGAACCTTCCATTAGAAAATGTCAGAGGAAACCTTAACCAAAGGACCTTTAGATCACAAGCTCAAAACCAAAGTAACTTCTTTTGTTTTATATCAACTATAGAACCTAAGAATGTGAATGAAGCCTTAACTGATGATTGTTGGATAGTCGCTATGCAAGAAGAATTAAATCAATTCATTGCTAATGACGTTTAGGAGTTATTTCCACAACCTAGGAATATGACAATTATAGGAACTAAGTGGATGTTTAGAAATAAGTTAGACGAGAATGATATAATCAACAAAAGGGCATCGATTATGATGAAACTTATGCCCCAGTTGCTAGATTTGAGTCAAATAGGATACTATTAGCCTATGCTTGTGCTTTAGACTTTAAACTATTCCAAATGGATGTAAAAAGTACATTCCAGAATGGTTTTATTAATAAGGAGGTATACATGGCACAACCTCCAGGATTCATTAACTTTGAAAAACCAGATCATGTTTATAAACTAAAGAAAGCTTTATATGGTCTTAAACAAGCACCCAAAGCTTGGTATGATAGATTAAAAGCTTTCCTTATTAAACATGAATATAAAATAGGAATGGTAGATAACACTCTTTTTACTAAAAAGAAAAGTTCAAACCTCATCATCGTTCAAATATATGTTGATGACATCATATTCATTTCGACTTGTCAAGACATGTGTGATGAATTTGCCAAAATCATGCATGACGAGTTCGAAATGAGCATGATGGGCGAACTTAACTTCTTCCTTAGACTATAAATAAAACAAATGGAAGATGGAATTTTCTTTAATCAATCTAAATATATTAAAGAAATGCTTAAGAAATTTGGCTTAGAAGAATCTAAACTAATGAAAACCCCCATGTCCTCCGATACCAAACTTATGAAAGACGAACAGTGTGAGTCGGTAGATAGTACCAAGTATCGAGGCATGATAGGTAGTTTATTATACCTAATAGCAAGTAGGCATGATATCATGTTTAGTGTCTGCCTTTGTGACCGCTTCCAAGAGGCTCCCAAAACCTCTTACCTTGAAGCGGTTAAACGTATCTTCTGATACATTAAAGGCATTATGCACTTAGAATTATGGTATCCTAAGGGGATCGGCATAGAAATAGTAGTATATTCCGACTCTGATCATGCGGGAGATTTGTGAATCGAAAGAGCAATAGCGGTATTTGTACGTTCGTGGGATGTTGTTTGACATCTTGGTTCTCGAAGAAACAAACCGCTCTTGATATATCCACTACCGAAGCCGAATACGAAAGCGTCGGAAAGGCATGTCAACAAGCATTATGGATGAAACAAGCTCTTATCGACTACGACATACGACTTAATGACGTCCCGATCATGTGCGACAATAAAGGCGCGATTGACCTTAGCAAAACCCGGTGCAACATTCTTGAACCAAACACATTGAAATGCGTCACCACTTTCTTCGTGATAATGTCCAGAAAGGACATATCTCAATCGAAAAAGTGTCTTCCGTCGACAACATCGCCGACATTCTTACAAAAACCCTTAAACGTGAATCGTTTAACTATCTACGTCTTGGTTTAGGAATGATGGAACACATTCCATAAATCACATTAGTCTGCTTCTCCTTCTTCTGTCTCAATTCTAGTCCGTGTTCTACTCCGTGTCGTGATAACTTAAATACTACATTCAAAGTACCTTAAGCATTTTTAATTCGCGAAATGCAAATTAAAATGTCACTCCTATTTTTAAAATTGTCGTCAAAAACTGAGTCCAAAACCCCTCACTGAGGGCGGCCCCCATACCCTAGGTGGCCCCCCAATATATCTGGGACTGCCAGGCGATATGGGACCGCCATTAGTAGATACTAAATCTGAACACATAATCAAAAAAATTCAAAACACAAAAACAAACACCCCTTTCATATCTGCAGTGACGAACACGAACCCATCACCCCAAAAACTCAAAATCAACCACTAAAACTATAATTGAAGATCAAATCAACACCTATAATCACTCACAACATCTTAAACATTATCAATTGTAAGTCATGTCATCTATTTTCTTTCAATTTGAGTCTAGGTTTCATGATGAACACTAAAATTGAAATTGGGGATTTTTCATTTTTCTTTCAATATTGTACAATTAAGACTACTAGGATACAATGTATAACTAATATGCTTCCCGTAGACATAGGATTTACATACCAAAACCCCAATTTTATTTTCAAATTACTCACGTTAGGAACATAATAAAATTGTGGTTATGCATTGTTAATACAACTTAAAAACGTTTTTCAAACACATGCATAACAATCTCATGAACAAAGCTCAAGATACATAACTCATATGTATTTTTTGACATGTTTGGATGAGCAAAATCAAACTAAGGAGTGTTTGGATTAAGTCTTAAGATTTTAATTTTCTTTAGGTCGAGTTAATCGTTACTCCACATTTGTCACACTTAGACACACACTAGACACCTACATCAATGAGACAATCCTTAACTAAAGTTTCACCTTTTTTTAGGTTGAAATGACATTGAAAGAAGAACTACGGTACACAAAATCATACGTTCCAACCATCTTAAATAAAAAATATCTTCCTAATAAATTAAAACCCTTCATTCAAAACCTAGAGTGTAGACCAATTCATGAATGGTCTGTCCAGTATTCTTTTGAGTCTATAAATATGATAATATTCAAAAATCATGTTTCGAACTCTTCAAACTTCCCTGAGTATTATATGATCTTCACGAAGGGATTTGTCCAAGAATTTATGTTGAATTTTATTTTTTTTCATTAGAATTATAGGACAATGAATCAAATATCTTTTTAAAATTCTGGGCATTAAAAAGAACGTTTAAACTCTCACTCGAGTCATTTGCCTCAATTCTCTTCATTTCATGTGAAGGAGAATGCTTTTATTCTGAAGATTCATCTCTCGACTCATTAAGAATCAATCAAGATCAAACACCCTTACCAAACTCACTCTCAACACCCAAATGAAGTTATTCAATCAATCACAACAACTGGACAAACCATATTCCCAAATAAAATTCTTAAAAAAGAACTTCGTTATGACATGAGATCTTGGAATGAAATCATTCAAGATAATGCCTTACTCAAAATAACTCAAACTTTCTTCCGGCATCATCATGTCACATGTTGTATTGCATTCAAACACGTACTCCCTTTAACTTTGCTTACTTCCTAACCAAACGAGTTGAAAGGATTAAAAATCAATCAAACTCTCCAATGCCATATGAAATGATTCTAAATCGTCTAAATGAACACCTTATTCAAAATTAAATCCTCAATATACAAATTCAAACAAATATATATCTTATTGGACAGTCCATGATGAAGACCTTGGATTCATTCTCACTATCTTTAAGCAATTATCTATATTTCCTTTGAGAAGTTCAAGAAATGGAATCGAATTCATTTTATGTTATTTCTATTAGGTTTTATTGCTAAGACATAGTATATTATTATTACTATGTAAATAAATACTATATCTCATTATTCTTAGTTAAGTGTATAATTGTCTTTGACACTATTATGTCATGCTGGCTTTATGACATTTTATGGATTTTTATGTCTTTCTTATGATTCTTACTTGGCCCCATTGCATGAGCTTTTTTTCTGTTAAACTAAGAGTACTATAGATTCTTGTAGAAATGGAAATGCCGCAATCATCCTTCTAACCCATTTAGGTTATTTTAAAAAACGATTAACTTTTGAAAAAAATTCGTAAGCCTCCAAAGAACGGCCCCCAAAAATCAAGGGCGACACTCTATTATATATGGGACCGCCTGAGGTTTACGGGACCGCCATCAGGGGAACCACGAAATTATCTTGTCTCCTCTTTTTCTGCAACTTTGACCCTATTTTCCTTAGGTCCAGCCTCTTTCTTTCTACTCTTAGAATCTCATTATTTACAATATCTGCTTTCCCAAATACCTCTTATATATGAACATCATTCTTCTTAATCTCAATCACACTTTACTTTCTAAAATCTTTTCACTTCTCTTTAAGTTTTTATTGGCTTCCTATCTAGCAAATCCCCTCGTGACTTCTCACGGAAATACAAAGGCCATTCTTGAAACCTTGGAGACAAGTCATGGTCTTCTCTTTCACCAAATTCTCCTCACAACTAGGACTACTCCACCTCTCCTATCTCATATAACTCTTCCTCACTACTCTTCACCTTTTACAAAACTCAATAAATACCTAAATTGCAATCATGGAGCCTATCAAATCTGCTTGACATAAATCTCCAACAAGCAATTAAAGCCACAAATACTTCACCTCCTACCTCACCATATATCCTCCCACTTCTTTATGATAAGTTAAACATTTATTTGGATTTTGTTCATTGTTGCTTGGATACCCGAAATTCTATTTGTTACCATTAAAAGATGACCTTAATGTATTAAATCTTTCATTCATTGGTCCTTCCACTTAATTTTCCATCCTAAATAACACCTTCATCTCATTATTTGAGAAATATCAATGCTCCAAGTTCACATAATAATAAACAACCCATCTTTTGATTATGGCATCTTCTACTCTTAAGAATCAACTAGTGTAGATCTATGCTTATTATTTCTTTTTTTTTTGATTATCTACTTTCTTTATAACGATTCATCAAATAGGTTGAATTTGTCTTTAGCTAGTTTAGCTTAGTTTTAATTTAATGTTGTATGAATTGTATTACTTGCATTAGCTATTGTATAAGTTTCTGATTGTTTGATGAAAACTTCTCTTTTGGGTGACTTAAATCTTAACGTGTTTCTTTAAAGATATATGACTGTGCACTGTATTTCTAACTTTGTTTCGGAGAACAATTTTCGTAAGATCGATCCTTGGTTGCTCCGAAAAGAGGGGGATACTACATCAAGGGGGAGTATTTATTATTGTCACGATTTCTTTATTCATAAACTATCGTCGTTCATCCTTTTTTATATCGACAAAAAGGGGGAGAAATGGAACAAAACTCTTTAATAATTTTGTAACTTTTAATTTTATACAAAATGAGTTTATATTTTGTCATCATCAAAAAGGGAGAGATTAAAAAATACAAATAATGTCTAAAACGTTATTTATATGTTTCGGCCTCTCAACGTTTTGATAATAACAAAATGTAAAAAATGTTTACGATAAAATTAAACGTTTACAAATTATTAATCATAAAATTCCATTTCTAAGATTATTAATCACTTAAGGTATGAACAAACAAATCATTAAGCATGATTAGTGATCAAGAAAAATATTTTTCTCTTATCCATTACATTTTTACAAAAGAATTTCACAAAATTAATTATACAAAATATTTTCTAATTAAAAGAAAAGTTTTATTAAAAACTAAAAATTTGAAATTCAAATTCCTCCCCTCCCAAAACGGAAGCTTCTATACCAGATACAACATTCCCCACAAAAACACAAAAAAGGGAGCGTGGTCTACCTGGAGGCCCCTTTATATATCTGGGACCGTCAAAACCGCCGCCAGTGACTATTGGATTTTCCTGCCTATAAATACTGCTCTATTCCTTGCAGAAAATCAGACCTTTTTGCATGAATTTTCTCACACTTCTTTCTCTCTCTAAAAACCTTCTTTCTCTCACTAAATATCTTGATCACTAACATCTCTTGATCTTGTTTCAAGTGATCTAATCTCTTCTTCTCATCTTTTCCCTCTCATTCAAGTGCAAGAGAAGAACACTTATATTCATCAAGAAACGAAGTGTTTATTAGTGATCTCTTCTCCTTTCTTCTAAGTATCAAATCTCTATTGTAATTATCTTGTATATTTGTGTGATTCGGATATTGTGTAAATCTGATAATGTAGATCTAATGATCGTGTATTGATTGTGAAGTGGTAGATTGGTTCTAGCTAAGATTAGGACTCGACATTTAGCTTAGTGTCGGAAAATAACGTAAGCGACGTGTAAACGGTTTTCTTTGCCTGAAGGGAGCTTTTTGACATAGTAAAATCTCAAGTAGGATACTCGGGGAGTGAAGTAGGGCGAAGAAGAGCTTCGTAGTTGAACTACTATAAATCTTGGTGTCTTGGTTTGATTGTTCCTTCTCTCATCTCTTTATATTGTTGTGATTGTTATTTACTATTAGTTTAGATATTTCCTTGGTTGATTCCTATTGTTGGTTGGTTAAACATACTACTCGAATCTAAGTATTTTGAAAGCAAAGTTTTAAAATAAAAACAAACCTGTAAACTATTCAATCCCCCCTTCTAGTTTCCACACAAACAATGGGAAGTTCATATCTTCTCGGTCTTGAGCAATGTCATACAAACATTCAAAGTTTTAAATGCTTAAGAGACGCACTAAGGAAATGATAATTAATAAGATACATCTGACATCATTTTCTGTTGAGCATAATTTTTCAAGATATTTTCAAAAAGAAAATTTCAAATTCTTTCAAAATTGTGTGCTCAACAAACTCCCACTCCAAGTTTTCACTCTATTCTATAATTGACGGGGAGTATCATAATTAGTTAATTCTGGATGCACTTATGTTCTCCTAAGACTTAGTTAGGCTAATGTAAATTTCGGACATTAACTTGTTTTTAATTCACTAATTGTCAAAAATTATAACCATATATGCAATTTTTGAGGGATAATAGTGATTAAAATGTGATCAATACAGATTAATAATGGATACGATCTTCAATCTATAAGTACGTTCTCAAACCTCGCATGTGCAAAACTCTTTGGAGCTTTTTTGGTAACTCTAGAAACTCTTAATGTGTCTTAAATGATTTCTCAGACACGTTGATTGATTTTTATCAAATGGTTTTATGGATCTTCATGGTAATACTCAAATACCGACCAACTGTTGTTTCTCAAAGAGTTATAAGGCGGTTAAGGTTAGGTATCTTTACCCATGATCTAGCCAGAACCGAAGGGATCTACCTAGGAACACTCCATCAGATAGAGTAGAAGTCCTAGGTATGATTGAAAAAAGGAGTAAAGTGAGAATGGGAATAATGCTAGCAGAGCTAGCACTGGAACAATCCTATCAAGGTGTCAGTTATGAAGTCTCGGTAAGCATTGAAGAGGTTAAAGAATGAAAAAGAATTGTAAGGATAAAGGGTGTAAAGAAAGAAGCCCTCCATACAACCTTAGCCAAAAACCGGGTCAATTCATAATCTATTGGTAATCACAAAGATGATTCCGATATTAAAGACAAGCCATCATGGACCTAGTGATGCAAGGCACAACCCATCCCAGCTACTCAAGCTTCTCTTAAAAGAAGTTTGTTTCATTTCTCATAGAGATCAACATGTTTCTATCGGCTTTCTCATTCCGAGATTGTTGATATTGAAAAGGTGGCAGTCAGCTCCAGCCTCCGACTACAAAATAACAAATGTGCACTTATAGAGTCTAGAGCTAACGAGATCAATCAAAAATCTCATTAGGACACATTCCATGACAAACGCTTGTTGAACATCATGAAGTTCACAATCTGTTATCAAGAGTCCTACGCATTATCCTTGTTATAATTGCTAGAACATCAGAGTGATACTCTTTAGTATTCATGGTAACGATGGAAATCCTTCCAGAGTCAACATCAAACAGCTCTGCGGTAGGTGACTTGCGAGATTCTAGATGAATCAATCTTGTGTCAACTGGATATCGATTTTGGTCCAGTATATGAATATACGACTTAATCAGAAAGATAGTAACTATCTAATTCACTCTTACCGTGTTGTCTGCTTTGAGATGCTTCGGCGAGAATGGCTCGTGCATCTGCAAAACCCTGTCAAGAAGATTCTTTTGAATTCTACCTGATTACAGGCAGTATTTATACTGATTAACGGGGAACCATAGTTATTTTAACCGTATTCACCAAAGTGACAAAGATACTTTTTTCCATGTATGTTTATCACTAACCTATACTTGCAGGTTTCCCGACTGTAGCAGCATTCTAGTCTATGACGAGTCAAGATTCAAGACCTCATGCTCAATCGACAAAGATAAATACATTATGAAAGCTCAAGCACATGTGTCAAAGTCTTTCATAATCTCTGATGTATAACACTCCCTAAAAGGAACATTTTTGACAAGATTTCTAGACAATAACAAAGATATATCTCACAAGTGGATCAAGTACCACTCCTACCATGATGTGGTACAAGTACTCATGTTAAAAAAAATGTTAAGGGAGATTGTTAGCAAGCTTTCAAGACCTTGAGCATGAGGGTAGAGACACAAGATCGCAAGGCGGCATAAAGAGTCAAGGATAAAGATTTAGAGATCTTAGTAGTCAAGACAAATCAAGGCCAAAGACCATGATATCAGTATTTTATCAAAGAATATCAAGTTAAAGATCAAGATCCATGATCACAAGCATGCAAAAGGAACTTCAAAAGAATTCCCAAGTCTACAAGGTTCCAAGACTCAAGACGTCACAAGAAGTGAAGCCTTATGTGCAATGACCACCCCTTAGGGGGAGATTGTTAGACCTAGTTTTATGTAAAGTGATGGTCATTAATATTCCTAAACCTTGTATTAAGCATAGTTTATGTTTCTGGGAATTCTATAAGCTAATTGGGTCTAGTTACAAGCTTTAAAGCTCATTAGATATCAAGCTCGGCCTTGGAAGCCCACTTAAACCCAAGGCCGGTCCATGTACTCTACTATATGAAGCCCTCTCCTCATGTGGAGAGGGTGTTACTCATTTTACTTTCATTTAATGTGTAGCCATTTTTCTTTGTTACTTTCTCTTTCTAAAACATCTCTCTCTTTAGATTACAAGTAATTTGTATGTATTATGAGTGTGATTGATAAGTCTAACAAGTGGTAAAAGGGAATTTAAGTCGATGATGAAGTTTAGTGAGTTCACTCTTCGGTGAGTGTAAATCTAAATTGAATGGTATTTGGTGGCTTCAGCATTGTACTCTCTGAGTAGTAAGCTAAAGGATACCATTAGGGAGTAATCCATTAGAAGGTTTATCCTCAGCGGGTTAACTCATCAGTAAGATTTTTAGTCTAAAACCCTTCAGCTTGTATGCTCTTCAGTGAGCTAGCTGATGAGTGTGCAGGACACTGAATGCACGACTTCGCTAGAATGAATTTAAATACTTGTAACAACTTTGACCTATTCAAGTGACAGTTATAACTACATTTATGACCACATTTAATTGGTTATGTAACCACTATTCCTATAACCTTGGAGGCTAATTATAGAGAGATTAATGGGTCGTTAATGTCTCGTAATTCAATTAACTAGGGTTGAGTAGTCTCTACTATAAATAGAGATCATAACATCTACATGAAAACACACACAGAAAACCTAAACACTTGGATGAGCAAGGATTATTGATTTGTGCCTAAATCATAAACAAACATTTGGTCATATCCCAAGTAGATATTCGTGATACCCAGGCATTAGGGTCGAATAGTTTACTTTGGAAAGTGATAACATGATTTCAAGTGATATCCGATAACCATATAATTGGTAATTAGCTAGGCATTGACTATACTTACTCTATTTTGGGCTTACAACCACCAACAATCAAAGTAAACTATTTGGTGATATTCAATGGTTGCTGCTATGAAACACATGGCTTCAAACTTTGTCAAGCTTGACAAGTTTAAAGGGGTGGACTGATATGTGTTTAATCACATATCATTTTTCCTTATTAAAACAAGCTTAAATGATCAATAATATATGAAAAATACATTGTATATGTTTGTATCGTGAATTATGTCTTGCAGGTACAGATATATCACAAAAGGACAAAAACACGGCCAAAACGGACAAAACCGAGCACAGGAATGGAAAGAGCGCAGAAAAATAAATCCGAAGGCGTATTTATTTTTAATGGGTCAACCCGTGACCCGTTTAATGGGTCGGGTCAGCCCATTAACATTTGAATTATACTAAACCCTTTTACATAAGCCTTTAACTATAAATCCAAAATACCTTATCCAATCCAAATCCATTTTTAAGTCCAAGCCCAAGTAATAGTCAAAGCCCAAACCCAAGTCCAACCCTTACCCATTAAAAATAATAAACCCGCCACGAGTTACTGTTTATCATCCCTTTCCCCCATGTTTTTACACACAACAAATAAACACAAGGTGAATCTTTCATCACATGCTCTCTCCTTCTAGAAGACAAGGCTTGACAGCTCTGACAGCACAACTTAAACCACGCTGGCAATTCCCAGTACTCTTATTGGTTGGACATTGTGTGGAATTAATCTAAAGGCTCAAATTAAAGGATCCATGGTTTGTTATGATTGGAATGCTTGGATTGAAGAATGAGAGATGCTCCTTGGCCTAGAAGCTTCCCTCAGATGCTATAAATAGATAGCTCATTCACACAGTAGGATCTATTTAGTGTAGAAGTAAGAGTAGAAGTAGTGTAGTATAGCTTATAGTGTCATTTTTAGCATATTTCCAGCTTATTGTCTTTTTGTTATTGTAATTTCCTTTTCAAGCTTGTAACCTTTTCATTATCAATAAAAATTTAGTTTTCATTTGAATTGTGTTTTAAATTATGTTTTACTTTTAAGCAGCTATGGTTCAAATATAAGCTAATAAGTTCAATAAGCTCTATAATACCTAATAAGCTAGTTCTTGTTCAGTTTAGCTTTCTAAAAGCTAAACTGAATAAGCTATTCAATTAAATAGTCTCAAAAAGTCAGTTTAAGCTTTTGGATGATAAGCTAGAAATGGAAGGGCTTATGGGGTATTACCAGTTTGTTTTCAACAAGCTGGAGCTTGTAGATAAGCTTTATTGAGCATATTATGTCCTTGTTTAAGCAAAGGACTAAGGTATGATCACTTTTTCTTATTTTAGCTTAATTTCAATATCAGCTTGTTAAAGTACTTATTTCTGCTTATTCTTAGCTTATTTGTGCTTAATTAGTCTAGTATTAGCTTGATTCATTAAGTTTATAGTTTAAATATAGTTTAATTTGAGTTTTCATTAAAACTGTCCAAAAATAGTCAAATTACCTTATTAGTTTAGCTTATTGATAAGTGCTTTACTTTCCTTAGTTTTAGCTTATTTGTCTTTTATGTGCTTAGCTCTTTATCTGTTTTGGTAATTTGTAGCTAATTCAGATATGTTTTAGCTTATATATGGTTTTTAGAATTTTTAAGAGGTGTTTGGGATAAGCTGTTTCAGCTTGGAAAAGTATGTGTAGTTTGTTTTTGGTTAGCTAGTTAGTTTCATAAGCTCTAAATAAGTGCTTAAACTAGTTTTTATAAGCTTAAAAGTAGTCTTGATAAGTTTTCTAGTTTCTTTTATCAAATGCTTAAATCTGCTAGTCCATAGGGGTTTGATACAGCTTATTTATTTAATTTGCTTAAAATCCTATTTGAGATGTGGTTTTTATTTTATATGCATCAATGCACTTATGTTTTGAGTTTATAACTTTTGAAATTGCATTTTAAGCTTCTTAGGTTAAAAACAGTTTAGTAGTATTAGTATTTAAGGTCCTAAGTTTGCAGATCATTAGAGAGGAATTCTTAGTTTAATTTAGGATAAATTTTATTAAATCTAGCTCTTTGTAGTGTGGTTTTAATTTGTTTTAAGGTTTTAAGTTGGTCAAAAGAGTTTTTGAGTCTTAATTTCAAGTTGCAAATGGTCAATTTATCTTGTAAAATACCAAAAACAAAAGTAGTGTATCTGTCATTTCATCAGTTTTTTTCTAGCTTATTTCTTAAACAAGTTTTCTTAAGTCCAGCTTATTTTAGTTATTTGAGTCTAGTATTATCTGTTTTTACTTTTTAGCTTAATCCTAGTACTTTTTAGTCCTTAAATCTTAGCTTATAATAGGTCATAAGTCCTTTAAATGTCTTTTAGAGTTAACTGTCTTAAATGCTTTTTAATGTCTATTTAGCTTATTTGGTTTGCTTATTTCTTGTCCCTAATGCTTATTAGGTTTAGGTCTAGGTCTGTTTCAGCTTATTTAGTTTTTTAGTTGCTTATTGAGTCAAAAAGTCCAAATAGTTTTGCTTATAGCTTCAAATTCTTAAAATCCATAACTGTTGCTTTTGATTGCTTTTTCCTAGCTTAAAAATAAGTTTTAGTATATAGTCCTTTTATATAAGTTGCTTAATTTTGTCTTATTTTTAGCTGTTTAAAAAGAAAAATAAAAAAAAATGTTTTTTAAAAAAAGTGCAGGTCCAGGACTCGAACCTGCGACCTTAACTTCACAACACCAACACCTTAACCAGCTCGCCCTTGGGACTTTTTCATTACCATTTCATTTCCATATCATTTTATGTCTTGTTTACAGTTTGAACTTTTTAGCTTATTTTCTTTTTAACTGCTTATTGTCTTAAGCTTATTTTCTTGTTTTATTTTATAAACCTTAGGAATAGTTTAAAGTATTTTTTATAATTTTCTCAAATTTTTATAAAAAAGTTTAACATTTTTTATCTCATTTTTAGAATTAAAAGTGTTATTTATGTTTTAAAAATACAAATAAAAAGATTAAAAAAATTATTTCTGTTTTAAAATTTTATTTTATACATTTAAGTTTTAAGAATTTTCCATTTAAGTTTTTAAGGTTTAATTTTGATTCATTTAGTTATTTAGTTGCGTTTTATTATTAAGTAGACGTTTTTAGATTTAAATGTGTATTCGCCTTTATTTTTAGGTTAGCGTGCCTTTATGTGCTCCTCTTTTGCGTTAGTAGATTTAGAATCCAAAACCAAAACTTAAATGACAATCAAGTTCGATTTACAACATGAACGTAGATTTCCATTCACTCTCTCTCTCTCTCTCTCTCTCTCTCTCTCTATATATATATATATATATATATATATATATAGAGTAGGGATCCAGTGAGAAGTAAATTAAAATAAGAAGTGGTGAGAAGTGACTAAAACCACACATTTGAGATGCAACGACTTTCATTAGATGCATTTCTATTCATCTAGATGCACCATATAGAGTTTCGAAAGTTAATTTGATGTGTAGATGGTGCAAATTGATTTTCATGATTTTGGCACATGTAGAGGACCAAAAAATAAGAGAAATCATGAAATGCATCTAAAATACGTATATGCATCTAATTAAAAGCTAGAAAACACATTATGATGCATTATAATGCATATAAGATTATAGATATGCATCTAATTTAAGTCGATGCATCTCGGATATGCGGTTATAGTTACTTCTTATCCTTCTTATTTTAAGAAAACTTCTCATTTGATCCTAACTCTCTCTCTCTATATATATATATACTAGTTGCAAAGCCCGCCCGATGGGTGGGCTCGCTTTGTGAGTATCCAAGTGAAAAATTAAGTAATGGTTAACGAATTACGAACAACGTGAAAATTTTATAGAGTGAATAGCGAATAAAAAGAAATGAGCGGTAATCCGATAAGAGAAAATAACACTTAATAAATTATCCGTCATTACAAAATATATGTTTTTTATTCAAATGTGAAATAAAGCTTCTTTATACACAAAGTTGTTCAAGGTTTATTAAAACTCTAAGCATATATTTTAAAGCACCATTAAGTATGAATCATGAAAATGAGAAGAATAACATGGTAAATATGCATACAAATTTACTCAGGAAGATTGTAAGAGTAATACTTGGTTTTTAAATACCTTATCCTTTAATCAATCGAATATTTAAAAAAAAGCATTTCTAAAACATTTTTTCTTGATACTTTTCACATTATTTTCGTGACTCATAAAATGTAGTTCAATTACCCACAACTTATGTTGCTCCATGTTAACTTAGTTTCTATGTTAAAGTATTTAAAGAGGGAACTTTCATAATCTGTTACATCTAAGACAAATTTTATTACAAACCTTCTTGGTCAACAACGGTTAAGTCATGGTAATTGTGTTGACACATCCAAGTATCCAACTGTTAGAGTCTATAAAAATAATCTAAGATTTTCATTAGTAGTTAGCCAGTATAAGCTTTTCTCTAAAGAGTAGTTTGTTAAGATAAGGCCATGGTACACATACAATTATCAGTCACAATAATACAATCGCTACTTAATCATCATCTGACAAACATACCGGGTCACTGCTACCGGCCTTCTTTAACAAATTCAGTTACATCCGAAAACTCAGGTTGAGATGGCAACGTATTTGGTTGCTGATTAAATCTAGCTTTCTTATTAGTGTCCATAAGTAAATCAAGCGCTGACAGGCATAGATTAAGAGACCCGTCAGATACGCATACGCTATAAAGCATTATCTATAAATCATTCTTCTCGGTAACTTAGGCAGCGAGCTTGCTCTGACCAACAATACATAACAACTTTACAAAGATCTTATACTATAGCAAAGAAACAAAGATAATATAAAGAATTACTCATAACTAAACCCCTTGAAATGAGACTTAAAATGTAGCATTAGAACGTGTCGAAATTTTATAACATAATATTGTTGTTACTTAGTAAATGTAACCTTGACCAAGTAATATACTTCTAGCACCATCTAACACCCCGAAAAAAAGCAATTCCTACCAAAACCAAGCTCTTTATTGCAAACAAAATCTGAGAAGAAAGTCGAGCCCAAATGTCACCCTCTACCGTCAACCTTGAAGCAATTTTAGAGAACCTATAGTGAAAGTAGATAATTACCAGTATGCTACGAACGAACAAAACATTAATGGTCATGTCATATCATCAATACTAATATATTAGCCTAGCTAGTAGCTTCCAACTAATATAAATAAGGGACTTACATTGCTCATTTGGGGCCAAGCACATGGTGAACGTCGGATACAAAGCATAGTACATCCCACCATATTACTGCGGTAGATTCTCTCAAAGCTTTTAACAATGACAGCCTTCTATTCCCTGACAAAAATCCTAAACCATCAGCGACACAAATTAATATGAAAATCTAGACCAAAAATGAGAATATAGTAGATAATTTTGACCTATATACATAAGAAAAGGGGGTTTTTATTCTGGTTAATGTTTCCTTGTTCAAGAAAAAAAGATTCACTACATACAATCTAAGTGCACAACCACAGGACCACTCTGGAATCCTAACAACAACAAACTAACAAAGCATACCATATGATTATGTATCCAAATATAATAACAACCACAATTTAAACACAAAAAGCAAATCAATCAATTTAAACATGTTTCAGAGATGTGAAATCAACCTTCATTAAAATTGGGTACACCCTATCTACTATTATACTTTCTTGCAGGCCAAACTCGGATTTTTTTAGTTTCCTATATCTTCACAGCATTCCTCATAAGCAAACTTCACATCTTTTACATGCAAATTTAGCAATGATAACTCTTTAATCATACTCATAACATTACATATGTATAACTACAGGTCCACTATACATTGTGCAACCATCGTAGCCCAAAAGCAGCAGCAATACATTAAAAATAGTTTTTATTTTTTATAAAGGTAACTGCCTATTAGTATAATATATATCATAACTCAAATGTCAAAAGAGTAGCAAAAAAATACCTGCAATCAAAGTGAGAGACCAAATGCCTCTAGAAAATTGGATATGATGAAAACACCCCAGTGACAGAACTACAAAACAAAATTTAGCCATTATCAATGTTCGAAATATGCAAGTGAAACACGAAATAAGAAAAAGAATGTACTTTCCAAAATAAACCCATATGGTATATACTTACTTGCGCTAAGTACCAGCCACCGTCCATCATAGTTTTTGTATCCCAATCTTGTAGGTCAGTGGCCTAGTTCATGGTTCACGTGTCTTAGGAGGAATACCACTTAGAAAATTAAATATGGAAAATAATTTAGAGTGGATATTTATATCGCAAGTATAAATAGCAAATAAGTAAGACAACGACTTACCATGTGTACCTTTTAAGTATTTTGACGTGAAAACGACAGTTGACACGGATCTAATTATGCATCCATTAGCCAGATACTTCGTACCTTCACGTCTTCAAATATAATTACCACGTTTTTGATTTCAAATTTAAAAATAAAATCAGAAATTTAATGAAAAAAGAATAAGACTTGTATATAATGCATAATGTTATGGTTAAATGTAATGTTTTTTGAAAAATTGTTTTAATTTTCTCTCTATTTACTAACCAACGTTTTTTTATATATTAATTATGGTTTAAGATTTTAATGTGTTTGAAAAATGTTTTTCTAATTTCCTTTATTACTATATAATAAAAAACGATTATTTATATTGTTAATTAGGAAAGTTATAAAAGATTTGTTTCTAATTTAATTAGGAAAGTTTTTCTTAATTAGAAAAACGTTTTAAAGGGATTGTTTCTAAAACGTATTAATGGTGATTGATATATGATGGTATTGATTTTAATTAGGAAATTTTTAAATGATTGTTTTTTTAAAAACGTTTTTGTTCGTTAGACATTTTTCCGAATTCACGACTCTAATAAATCTGACGAAAAGATTTTAAAGTTTTTTTTTAAAACGTTCTTGTTCCCCAAAATTTTTAGTTAACTTATTAAATTGAGACTGAATTGTTTCCCTTGTTAGTAGGGATTTATCATTCAAATTTATATAACTTATCTTAATTAGTATCTCAATTTCATTTGACTTGTTTGAAGCTACTTTTTTAATGAGTATTAATGGCTAAATCATATCTCTAAACTAAAACAACTATAATCCCCATTTTTAAATTAAACAAATTAATGGCAATAATTAATATTTCGCATTCTTTAGCAAGTCAAAACAGGTTTGAATGTAAATCCTAATAATAAATACCGAAATTTATCAAATAGTTTGTTATTAAACAATGACATTTTTGTTTTTTAATTGACTAACACAACTTCTGACTTGGTTTTCAATTTATTTGAGTCACTATGGTTTGTGTATACAAATACCCATGTTCGAATCTTGCAAGTGGAACCAACAATTTTAAATATTTTCTTGGATTTCATAATTTGGGTGGTCATGTCACTATTTAATTATACAAAGGCTGGCTTCTTAAATGCATAGTGGTTTGTCCTTACATTGTTGCATAGGTGCATTCTTTAGATCATAGGTGGCAATTTGGCAAAATAATATATGTGCCAAGAATGTTCGCTTATGTGCGAATTCACCATATGCTCAACGTGGTGGCTAAAAAAATCAAGATAGATGGCAATGTTTAATGATGGATTGGATTTGGTTTGTTGTTGAGTCATCAATATGATAACCAATTATATATACATGAAAATATAATATATATATATATATATTATATAATATATAATATAATAACAATATTAATATATTTATATATAATATAATATATATATATATATATATGAAAATATATAAGGGGACTTTATTTTCAGAACACAACTTACAGTGCGAGAACGACTGAGCGAGAACCTCTTGCTAAGACCAATCAAATTTTATTATAAAATGAAATACAAAAGATTTTGTTTAATCAAAAGGGTATCAATAGTAAAAGAAAAGCCCTTTTTAATTATTTTTTTAATTTTTTATAATAAAATCCTGTTTTTTAAAAAACCCATACTTTGGGGATGTTTATTTTTTTTTCTTATTATTTTCCAGCACTGCATGTATTTAAAATGATCTTAAGTGCATTGTTGTTTATTTTTAGAAAATAATTTATTTTATTTTCTTTTGGAATAATTTTTTCAACATACATGCTTTTCAAGTAGTAAGGTGCATATGTGTTTTTTAGATAATGTAAATTTATAACAAACCAAGAACATAAATGTAAAACACAAAATTCGATATCGATTGAAATACACTTAAAATACAAATTCTAAAAAGTACAAATACATGAATATAATCGATCTATACACGTGTGCACTAATAATACTTAACACAAACGAACATATGTGCACACTCATTGTTATCAACATTTTTATAAGTCGGACATATATGCACACTCGTAGCCGTCAACATTTCTAGAAGTCGGACATATGTGCACACTTGTTGTTTTCAATATTTTTAGAAGGCGTACATATGTATGCACTCGTAGTTGTCATCATTCTTTTAATTTAGTTACACCTGATACAAAGAAAAGTATAAAAATTAGGAAAACTAAACGCAAACTAATATATGCATGTGTAAAACATATATGAACACCCGTTGTTTTCAATATTGCAGTAACAATACAATAAGCAAGTCAAGTGAAAAATAATGTTACAACCCCATTATATAGTGTAGTTCAATGCACTAACATTAAAATAGGCAAGTCAAGTGAAAAAGAATTTTACAGCCACATTTGTTAGAACATATGTGCACTTCAGGTTTCTCATCAAATTTGTTAGAACATATGTGCACGCCTTTAAAAAACATATTTTCACGCCAAGTAAAAATCATACTCAAGATTAAATACTTTTAAAATACAGTAGCATAACACACATGCACAATCTTAAACTAGCAAACAAGTACTATGAAAAAATGACAGAAAGCACATGAACTAGCATATTTTAACAAGTACTATAAGAAAATCACAAATATCTAGCTACACAAAAACATAAGATCCATCTGTTTCAATACAATTAGAATGTCGATAACAAATATCTACGATACGAACCCCACAAGAAACACCAAAAACATACTAATGACAAAATATAAACATTTGTTTTAACAACCAAACACAAATTTAATAAACAAAAATTCATTGTGCTATATAAATAAACCTCACATGTAACATTGTAGAATAGAGTCTATTTAGAGGAAAGGTGCAACGAGAAAAACTAAAACATATGATGCCACTGTTAAAAAAAATTATAATAAAAACCTTTCAAAGAGGCTATAGTTTAATCAAGGACCCAAATCTCAAATTGATATATATTAATAAAATCAGTATTTAACGAAAATTAGTAACAACATTCATTAAACAAAAAATGTTCTATCATACCATAAACTAAATCGAATTTCAGACATCGGTATAAAAAGATATCGTATAACATTCAAGGTTAATTCGATTATTGTAAAACGCGATATATCGATGCCCGATGGTGAAACAAGGTCTATAATCTATATGTTCTCTCCCAGACGCGACTTTATGCAAAAAGGGCGGGCTGTCAGATCAAGAAAACAGGGAGAGAGATCCGATGTGAATGGAGTGGTATTAGGTTGGGATATACCTACTCTTAAATTCCTTTTGAATAAAATGAGATCAAGTCCTTTATTATAGGGAGAGTTTATGAAAACCCTATAATACCCTTTTAATTTTACATATATTGACACAATATTTTTGTTAGTTACACTAATGACCCAATTCATTATAGCCATTGATCTAACCATCTAACGGTTAATAAGGGTTCTGTCAGTTCTCGCACTTATATTGGTTCTGAAAATAAAGTTACACTATATATATATATATATATATATATATATATAAGGAGGGTTATTGTGAGAACTTTTTTAAAGTTGTAAAAATGAGAACTAATCTTAAATAGCATTAAAACATCGATACATAACCATTTTAGCAATGTTACACCAAAATATAAAATATTAATACAAATTAACATTAAACCGACTAATAACCAACTCATACATGAGTAAGGGATTGCTGATACACATTAAAAAATTTGATACATGTACATTAAAATCTCAAAAAACTAATTTCTTATACACAAATTGATACACCTAATACACATCAACCACGTACAAACTTGGAACAAAATCCCTAAATCATTACCAAAACTTGATACATCATTACATGTCGAACACTCAACACAATGTAAACACTTTGGCTTTTAGGTCAAATATTCCAAAAAAAACCCTCAAATCTTTTAACAAAATCAGATGTAAATAATTAGTTTTTTATTTTGTATTTAAGAGAGTGTCTCCATATGTGAGATTTTGGATGTTCTCAATTTTTAATAACATTAAGAAAGTTCTCATGTGCTCTCTCAATTCACACACACACACACACGACAACACAACACCACATATACTATATATATATACTATAGTATAATAATGTTTAATAGTAATATATATATATAGTGTGAGATGTGTGTGTGATGTGCTTGTGTGAATTGATATCAAATAAGAACTTTCGTTAAAGTTATAAAAAGACGAACCATCCAAAATCACACAAATTACACTCTCCTTAAAAAACAAAATAAAAACAAATTAATTACAACTAATTTGTTAAAAGATTTGATTGGTTTTTCTTTTCAAGGACAATGTGACCTATAACAAAGTGATCCATTTTGATTCGATCATGTTAATGTGTATCAATTATTTGAGGTAATCTGTACCAAGTTTTTAGATGGTTGAATGTATTAAGGAATAGTGTATCAATTCTTTGTAGTATATCCTTTAAATCCACGCCCAAAAGTCAAGAAATTTAGTTTTTCTGAGAATATAATTAATTTAGCAAGTTATCCGAAAGTTTATATTATAATGTGAATCAGCAATAGCCCTTTAAACCATGGTATGAGTATGGTATATAAGGTCTGTAAAATGTAATTTGTATAATAAATTATATTTTGGTGAAACACATCTAAAAAAGGTTATGTAATGATGTTTCTTAATGCTATTTAAGATTAGTTCTCATTTTACAACCTTTAAAAAATTTCTCACAATAACCCTCCTATAAATATATATTATATAAAAAACCAAAAATATAGTGTAAACTTTAATTCAGAACCAATAAATTCGAGAACTGACAGAACCCATATTAACAGTTATAATTTGTCGAGTGGGCGGGGGGATGGGGCGGGGGGGGCGGGGGGAATCAATGGCTATACTTAATTCTGGGTCATTAGTGGTACCTACACAAAAATATTGTGTCAATATATGTAAAATTAAAAGGGTATTATAGGGTTTTCATAAAACTCCCTAAAAAAGGCTGACTCATTTATTCAAAAGAATTTAGAGTCGGTTATCCCAACCAAAACCACTCCATACACATCGGATCTCTCTCCCTGTTTTCTAGATCTGACAGCCGCCCTTTTTTCATAAAGTCGTCGGAGAGAAAAGATATACGACCTTGTTTCACCATCGGCATCGAATACCGATTTACAATCAAACGATCAACCTTGATCTTATACGATATCTTTTTATCACCGATCTGAAATTCGATTTCGTTTAAGGTAATGATAGAATTTTTTGTTTAATGATATGTTGTTACTCATATACGTTAAATACTATTTTACTAAAAATATAAACAATGAAGATGGCTCCATGATAAACTAAAGCCTTTTTTCCTAAAATATCGAGATTTATATAAAACTATATTAAACAGAGGCATATGTAAATTATATGAGTGCCACCATTCCACTAAAAAGACTCATTTACAATGTTACATGTGAGTTATTTATATAGCACATGAAATTTTGATTGTTTATTACAAATTTTGTGGTTAGGTTAGTTAAAACCAATGTTTTATATTTTGTCATTAGGAAGTCATTCCCCCCCCCCTTCAACGGTGTTTTCAATGGGTTCGTATCGTAGATATTTGTTATCGACATTCTAATTGTATTGAAACAGATGGATCTTATGTTTTTGTGTAGCTAGATATTTGTGATTTTCTTATAGTACTTGTTAAAATATGCTAGTGTCAAGTGCTATCATCATTTTTTCATAGTACTTTGTTTGCAAGTTTAAGATTGTGCATTGTGTGTTATGCTACTGTATTTTAAAAGTATTTAATCTTGAGTATGATTTTTACTTGGCGTGAAAATATGTTTTTTTTAACGGCGTGACACATATGTTCTAACAAATCCTTTGATAAGGAAACCTGAAGTGCACATATGTTCTAACAAAATGTGACGACTGTAAAATTCCTTTTTCACTTGGACTTGCCTACATTTTAAAATGTAGTGCATTGAACTACAACAATACAATGGGTGTTGTAACATAAATTTTCCACTTGACTTAGCTTATGGGAATTGCGTTATCTGCAATACTTGAAAACAACGGTGCTTCATATATGTTTTTACACATGCATATATTATTCTGCGATTTAGTTTACCTCAATTTTTTATCACAGATTCTTGTTATCAGGTGTAACTAAATATAAAAGAATATGACAACAACGAATTGCATACATATGTCCCGCGCTTCTCAAAATAATAAAACACACCACAGAGTGCAACTATGTCCTACTATTTTGGAAATGTTGACGGCTTACGAGTGTGCAGTATATGACCGATCTATAAAAATGTTGATAACAATGTAGTGTGCACATATGTTTCGTCTTGGATAAGTATTATATAGGCAGCATACGTTATAGATCAATTATATTCATGTATTTGTGCTTTTTAGAATTTGTATTTTAAATCGATATCGAATTTTGTGTTTTACATTTATGTTCTTGGTTTGTTATAAATTTACATTATCTAAAAAACACATGCACCTTACTACTTGAAAAACATGTATGTTGAAAAAATTATTCCAAAAGAAAATAAAAAAAATAATTCCTAAAAACACATATGCACTAAATCATTTTAAATACATGCATGCTGAAAAAAAAGAAAAAAAAACCCCCCAAAATTATGGGTTTTTAAAAACAGGATTTATTAAAAAAATTAAAAATAATATAAAAATGTCTTTTACTATTATACCCTTTTGGATTAAACAAAAATCTTTAATATTTAAAAAAATATGATTGGTCTAGAAGAGGTTCTCGCAGTTCTCGCACTTAAGTTGGTTCTGAAAATAAAGTCCCCTTATATATATATATATATAGTATAATACAAAATATACATATACTATATATTATAATATAGTATATAAAATACAATATATAAATATATATATAATTTATATATATTATCTTACATTCTATATACAGTGGAGTATCATAATAATGGACACAACAACAACCGATACCACCATCATCATTAAACAATTGCCATCTCATCTGATTTTATTAGCCACGGTAGAAGCATATACTGAAATCCACATAAGCACCACTTCTTGCCACATATTTATTTTGCATAGCCACCTATGCATCTAAGATAGCCACCTAAGCAACAAGTAATCTGCAACAACATGCATTAAGAAGCCACCTATGATATAATACATATGAACAAAGACACCAACTTAATGAAATCCAGAAAATCTTTAAAAATTTGGTCACTTGCAAGAATCGAACCATGGGTATTTGCTTTCACCAAACAAGAGACTCAATACTAGAACCAAGTCAGAAAGTAGGTGTATAGTCAATTAAAAAACAAAAATGTCATTGTTTAATAACAAACTATTTGATAAATTTCGGTATTTATTATTAGGATTTACCATTCAAACCTATTTTGACTTGCAAAGAATGGAAATATTAATTATGCCATTAATATGTTTAATTTAAAAATGGGAATTTATAGTTTCGTATTTAGAGAAATGATTTAGCCCATTAGCTACTCATTTCAAAGTAGCTACAAACCAATCCAATGAATTAGATACCCTAATTACGATAAGTTATTTATAAACATTGAATGTAAATCCCTTACAAACCTAGTGGGAAACAATTCGTCACATTTAATAAAGTTCAACTAAAATTATGAAACAAAAACGTGTTTAAAAAAACTCCTTTAAAACTTTCGTCAGATTTATATGAGTGTGAATATTGAGAAAATGTCATCCAAAAACCAAAACGTTATTTAAAACAATCATTCTTACAAACTTCACTAATTAAATCAAACCAATCATATATCAATCACCATAAAACATTTTAAGACAATCCTTTAAAACTTTCCTAATTAAAACAATCCTAATTAAATTAAAACACAATCCTTTAAAACTTTCCTAATTAAAATAAAAAACGTTTTAATTATATATAAAAAGGAAAATTATAAAAACATATATTCACCACATTAAATCCTTAACCATAATTACACAATAAAAAGACGTGGTATATAAGAGGGAAATTAAAAAACATTTTTTCAACACATTACATCTTTAACCATAACAATCCTGCATATATAAACAAGGTCTTAATCTTTTTCAATAAATTCTGGATTTTTAATTTTTAAATTTGAAATCAAAACACGGGTAAATATTATTAGAAGACGTGAAGGTACGAAGTTATCTGGCTAATGGACACTTCATAATTAGAATCCGTGGTCAACTGTCTTTTCACGTCTCAAAAATACTTAAAAGAGGTACACATGGTAAGTCTTTCAATACTCTCTATGCTAATTTAAACTTCAAAAAAGTACCAACTCTCCCACCATCCTTACATACAAACCACCCAACCAATATCATCTTCTACCCGCTTTTCAAGAGTTAACTCTCCTAAGAACACGTGAACCCATGAACTAAGGCCACAAGACCTACCAGATTGGAGATACCAAAAACTATGATGATGGCAGGTACTTACAACTAACATATGGGTTTTATATTTTGGAAAGTACATTTCTTTTCTTATTTCGTGTTTCACTTGCCATATTTCGAACATTGATACATCTAAATTTTGTTTTGTAGTTCCTGATCCACGGGGATGCTTCATACAATCCCAAATTGTCATAGAGGCATTTGTCTCACCTTCACTTCAGCCGCACTACATATTTTGTGCTACTTCTTTGCATGTTGATTATGAATTTATTATACTAGATAGTGCAGAGGCTTTAAAAAAAATTTCTAATGAACATGCAGCAGCTTCTCTAGTCGATCGCTTGATCCTACCAAACGGAATGCGTTTCTATGCTTCACAAAGAATAGAGATAGGTACCTGGTTAGATATTACACTATGAAATGTTATGAGTATGAATTAAAGAGTATCAATGCCTAAATTTGCATGAAAATGAGATGTGAAGTTATGCTTAATGAGGAATAGCTGTGAAGATATAGGACACAAAAAAAATCCGAGTATTGGCCTGCAAGAAAGTATAAAATTAGATAGATTGCTACCCAATTTTAATGAACGCCAATGACAGCCACAGTATAAACTCGATCAACCTCGACCCCTTGATTTCACATCTCAAGTCCTTCTGAACATGTTTAAATTGTTGTGATTTGCTTTAGTGAATTTAAATTGTGGTGTAAAATGTATAATTTGAGTAATATACATAATCACATTTGTAGAATGTTAGTTTTTTAAGTTTGTTATGAATTCAGAGTGGTTCCATTGTGTTGGTGCAACTAGAAATTACCATGTTTTATACTGAATCTATTTTTTCTGAAACAAGGAAAACATTGATTACCAGAATAAAACCCCTTTTCCTATGTACAATGACAGTCAAAATATTCTACCTAATCCTCTTCATTTTCGTCTAGATTTCAAATTAGATTTGTTCGTGATGGTTATAACGGTTAAGGATTTTTGACAGGGAAAAGAAGCTATCATTGTTAAAAGCTTTTTTGAAGATTCTACCTCACGTTAATTATGGTAGGATGTACTATGCATTTGTCTCCGACGTTCACCATTAGCCTTGGCCCCAAATGACCAATGTTAAGTCCCTTATGATATATTAGTTGAGAAAGCACTAGCTAGCTAATATAATAGTAGGAGATGATAAGACAAGACCAATAATTGTTTTGTTCTTCTCTAGCATACTAATATATCTACTTCACATAGGTTCTAAAATTTTGCTTCAAGGTGACGACGAGGTGACAAAATAGGCATCGACCTTACTTCTCCAGCATTTTGTGTTGCCAATAAAGAGCCTGGAGTTTTTGGTAGGAATGCTTATTATCGCGGGGAGGTTACGATAGGGTGCTAGTTATATCCTGTTGTCAAACGTGTAAAATATATAGAGTAAATCAAACAATAGCATGTTTATAAATTTTGAACGTTGATTCTGCTAAATGTAAGAACCATTTCAAGGGTTTAGCTTATGAGTAATTCTTATATTATCTTTGTTTCTTGCTAAGTATATCCTTTGTCAAGTTGTATGTATCAGTTGGTCAGAGCAAGCTCGCTGCCTAAGTTACCGAGAAGAATGATTTATAGATAATGCTTTATAGCGTATGCGTATCTGACGGGTCTCTTAATCTATGCCTGATTCTTCCCCCCCCACCCCACCCCCCCCCCCCCTTCGCGCTTGAATTTACTATGGACACTCAAAAGAAAGCTAGATTTTTTTAATTCAGCAACCAAATACGTTGCCATCTCAACCTGAGTTTTCGGATGTAACTGAATTTGTTAAAGAAGGCCGGTAGCAGTGACCCGGTATGTTTGTCAGATTATGATTAAGTAGCGATTGTAGTATTGTGACTGATAATTGTATGTGTACCATGGCCTTATCTTAACAAACTACTCTTTAGAGAAAAGCTTATACTGGCTAACTACTAATGAAAATCTTAGATTATTTTTATAGACTCTAACAGTTGGATACTTAGATGTGTCAACACAATTACCATGACATAACCTTGTTTTTTGACGACTACACAATATATATAAAAAAAAACCACCCACCCCATCACACCGCCCCACCCTCCCCCCTCAACCCACACACACACTTCACCACACAACACACACACACCTGCAACCAATACACTCTCCACAACTCTCTACTCTAATAACACACTCTCCTACACTCTACTCATCTCTCTACTCTCCCACCACACCACACTCTCACTCCTACATAAACCACAATATCCTCCACACACACTCACACACACACACACCACAACAACACCACCACACACCACCACACAACACACACACATACTAAATAAAACACACACACACAATACAAAAAACCGCCAAATCAAAAACTACAACACACACACCACACACACACACATCCACACAACAGGCAACGTAGTTTGCTCAATAAAATTTGATCTTAGATGTAACCAGATTTTAAAAGCGTTAACACCATCACCCTCAAACTCTCCTCAACAACGTCAACAACCAACGACTTCCTATCCTACCCTCCATCAACCACATCACAGCACAACCTCCCGTTCTATATATGTTTTAGTTATAATTGGGAATTTGTTTTTTAGTGCGTGTATTAAAGATTGTATTTAAAAATCCAGTATTACTCCTTACAAATCCCTGAGTAAATTTGTTTGCATATATACCATGCTATTCTTCTCATTTTCATGAATTCATACTAATGGGTGCTTTAAAATGTATGCTTAAGTTGTGATAAACCTTGAAACAACTTTGGTTGTTATAAAGAACTTATTTCACATTTGAATAAAAACATATACTTTGTTGATGGATAATTTTTAAGTGTAATTTTCCTCTTATCGATTAACCGCTCCTTTCTTTTATTCGCTATTCACTCATAAAATTTTTTTTTCACGTTTTCGAATTCATTAACCATTACTTAAATTTTCACTTGGATACTCACAAAGCGAACCCGCCCATCGGGCGGGCTTTGCAACTAGGATATGTATATAATATAAAAATATAATATATATATATAGAGATAGTATAAATATATACTATATATATATATATATATATATAAATATATATATATTATATATATTAAGCGAGGAATTAATTTTTGGCGTCACTGCCGGAGAGGTGTAAAACGATTATCATATTGAAGTTTGAAGATTAGTGCATTGAAGACCCTTCCCCGTAAAGTTATCATTTTTTGTGAATATATATATTTTACATTTCTTTATTATTTTTCATTTTCTTTTATAGCAAACTATAAAATTCAAAAATATTTTATTTTTCTCAATTTATTTTTGTGGATTTACTAAAACACCAATAATACTTTTCCTAAAGTATTTAAAATACCAAAAAAATTAAAAAACAACAAAAGAAATCGTGTTGTCAATTGTTAAATCGGCTCACCTTTAGATTAACAAACTGTAAGAGAGGTATAAGGAGGGTTGATCCTACGAACTTTGACCCGAAAGGAGAAGGTTTTAAAAACGCTTTGCGCTTACCTGCTCCTCCGCTTCTTTGTGCGTTTTCTAGAGAGCTACCATGCACCTTTGACTGTCGATTTAAAAAAAATTCTTTTAGATTTAGTTCTCTTGTTTTGTTTTTTTAGTGCATGCGCACTCGCTCTTCATCGCATTTAATTTTGTTTTTTTAGTGCATGCGTAATCGTAGACGTTCCAAGCAAATAGTCAAACCCGAGCTTCGAACTATTGTAGAGACTTCCATTGACACTATGGCGGATACGCGTACCATGTCTGAGTTACTTCAAGCACCCACTAAGGGTTACAGAGATGTAATTGTTATTCCTGCTATACTTGCCGAAAATTTTGAGTTAAAACTCGGGTTACTTACGCTAGTAACTTCGAGTCAATTTCATAGTTTTGAGAGGGACGATCCCCATTCTCATATTTGTTGGTTTAACAAGATCACTTCTACGCTTAAGTAAAAGAATGTTCCACATGAAGCTATCAAGTTGATGCTTTTCCCATTTTCTTTTGAGGAGGCAGCCCGGATTTGGCTAGAAAAAGAACCCCTCGTTCTATCTATACATGAGAAGATCTAGTTTCTAAGTTTGTGAATTATTTCTTTCCTCCTTCGAAGACTATGAATCTCAAGAATGACATCACGAAATTTTAGCATAGGTTTGAAATAAAACATTTAGTAGAACATGGGGTCGTTTTTAAAGATCTCCACCTTAACTGCCTACACACGGTTTTTTAGAATTGCAATCAAATGACACATTTTTACAAATGCTTTACGCAGATCCAATTAAGATTTAACTAAATGCCCGCCGCCAGTTGTAATCTTTAAGCCGTACTCCTCGGATGCTTTGACTAATATTGAGAACAAGTCAAAAGATTATGCACATCAATAACAAAATCTGGTTGTATCAAAAAAAGCGAGTACTACTACTTCTTTTACTCCCGCTTATCTACCAAAGATTACCGCTCTTACTGATGCCGTTAAGGCTATGCTTCTTCAGAACAAGACTCCTTCACCATCTCCCGTTAAAACTATAGAAGAAACTTGTGGTGGACCGCGTCCTTACTATGAGTGTATTGCTACCGATAGCAATACTTTTAATGCTTCTGCAGCCACAAGGACCTACAATCAAGGAGGTCCCGGATACCGTCCTCAGGGAGAAACTAATTATCATGCTAGTAATTAAATAAGACCACCCGGTTTTCCTCAACCGAATGTGCAGAACAATCAGAACCGGTATAATTAGAATCGAGGAAATAACTTCAATTAAGGAAATCAAAATTATCAAGCTCCGCTTAATCAAACTCAAGTTGGACCTTCAAATGATTTCTTGAACTACATGAAGACTAATGATATTAATATGAGAGCTATGCAAAATCAAATAAGTAATATGAAGACAAATTAGAAGAATGAATCCAGACTACAATGAAGAATTAGAACTAATGAGCTAGAAGAGACATGATGAGCAAATGAGCTATAAGAACACGATGAAGCAGTTTTTTTGAATCAGAGTCCCTCCGGGTTCAAGATCACTTCCTAGTAAAACCATTGCTAACCCTAAGGGCTGACTTTGAAGTTATTCTACTTGAAGTGGTGTATCTTATGATAGACCTTACTGATTCTACCTACTTATTCTTATCCTCTTTCGAAGGAAGTGGAACATGAACCACAGACGACAAAGGACAAGGTGCAAACTATAAATCCAGAAAGTACCATACACGTCCAACCTCCAGTTGTCCAAGTTCCTATTCCAGAGCCCGATGTTGCTCCAAAGCCTAATCCTAAATCTTCGATACCTTATCCTTCAAGGCTTAACGACCAAAAGCTCCGAGAGAAAGCTAATAATCAAATGTTGAAGTTCCTTCAACTCTTTCAAAGATTACATTTCGACATTAGCTTTGCGAATGCTCTTCTTCACATGCTTAAGTTCGCTTCTACGTTTAAGAGTCTCCTTAATAATAAGGAGAAATTATTCGAATTGACAAATACTCCATTAAATGAGAATTTTTCGGCGGTGCTCCTTAAAGAGTTGCCCGAAAAACTTGGAGACCCCGACAAGTTTCTTATTCCTTGTGATTTCTGGAGCTAGATAATGCTTAGCATTAGCCTATCTTGGCACAAAGCATTCACTTAATGCCTCTTCCATATGGAAGAATGCTTTCCCGCTCCAGAACTTACTCCTACTCCGCATGACTCTCAGCTCGCGAAAAAAAACCCCTGATCGGGTTGCTTATTCTTTTTGGTGTTGCCGAAGAAGTCGTTGCGTGAAAGTAGGAAATTTTTCATTTTCTGGCCGACGAAGTTGTATTTGATTATGTAATGTCGATCCTCCGGTTACCCTCATTCCTGGGAGGCCTTATGAGGATAGCACGAGCATTAAATGTGTAGTCACTGCGAAGAGTTAACTCTTTGAGTCAATGATGAAGTCATAACATTTAATGTCAGACACACTTCAAAATACTCCTATAAATATGATGAGATAATCGGTTAATCAAATCGATGTCATAGACGTTACATGTGAGGAATATGCTTTAAGAGTGCTCGGTTATTTATTATGATAGTTCTAAAGTGGCAATCCCCACTCCGTCTTCAGATCCTATCATTACTACCTCTTCCTCCTCTCTTACTCCTTTTGAGGGAAGTGACTTCGTTTTGGAAGAGATCGAGGCTTGTCTTACAAGTGATTCAATTCCACCGAGAATTGATGATGCCGACTTTGATCCAGAGGGAGACATTCGTCTATTTGAGAAGTTATTAAATGATGATCCATCATCTCCTCTTCCTCCAAAAGAACTTAATTTTGAGGAACTTAAAATATTAAAATCCTTTATTAATGATCCTCCGGAGCTTGAGCTCAAGGACCTACCTTCTCATCTTGAGTATGTATTTTTAGAGGGAACTAATAAATTACCCGTCATAATTGCTAAAAATTTAAAAGATGAGGAGAAGGCCCGCCTTCTAAAGGTTCTAAAGTCACACAAGCGTACCATCGCTTGGAAAATCTCTGACATTAAGGGCATGGACCCTCAATTTTGTACTCACAAAATATTAATGGAGGATGACTTTAAACCGGCAGTCCAACATCAAAGGAGGGTGAACCCAAAAATTCATGAGGTGATATCAAACTCCTTGATGCCGGATTGATTTACCCTATCTCTGATAGTCCGTGGGTAAGCCACGTTCATTGTGTGCCCAAAAAGGGAGGTATGACCGTTGTAACCAATGAAGATAATGAATTGATTCCTACAAGGCTTGTTACCAGATGGCGTGTTTGTATTGATTATCGGAAGCTTAATTATGCTACTCGTAAAGACCATTTCCTGTTACCTTTCATGGACTAGATGCTTGAACGTCTAGCAAGGAACGAATACTATTGCTTTTAGATGGATTTTCCGGATACTTTCAGATTCCTATTGACCTGCAAGACCAAGAGAATATCACCTTCACATGCTCTTATGGGATGTTTTCCTACCGACGTATGCCTTTCGGCTTATGTAATGCTCCGGGCACGTTCCAAAGGTGCATGATGGCTATTTTCCACGACAGTGATCAGGAAACAATAGAGGTCTTACATGATGAATTCTCTCTTCGGGATTCGTTACTCTTCTTGCCTGCTCCCAATTTAGACGAAAGCACCCAAAATGATGTGAATACACTAAACCTGGGTTCAAATTGGAGAAGGGCCATATATATGTTAAAAAGGGCATTGTCCTCGGTCACAAAATTTCTAAATCTAGGATTGAGGTCGATAAGGCTAAAGTTGATGTAATAGCAAAGCTACCTCATCCCACTTCCGTTAAAGGTGTTCAAAGTTTTTAGGTCACGCCGGGTTCTATCGTCGATTTATTCAAGATTTCTCTAAAATCGCCCGGCCGATGACCCATTTTCTAGAAAAAGAAACTTCGTTCATCTTCTCGAAAGAATGTATTGAAGCATTTGAAACTCTTAAAAAGAAATTAACAAAAACTTCAATTTTAGTTGCCCCCGATTGGGACCTACCATTTGAGATTATGTGTGATGCTAGTTATTTTGCAGTGGCTGTTGTCTTGGGGCAACGTAAGACCAAACATTTTCAGCCTATATACTATGCGAGCAAGACTATGACCGATGCTCAAGCTCATTACACTACTATGGAGAAAGAATTATTAGTCGTGGTGTATGCTTTCGAGAAATTTCGGTCCTATTTAGTCTTGTCAAAAATCATAGTATATACGGACCACTCGACTCTCAAATATCTTCTTGGTAAGCAAGATGCTAAACCGATATTGCTCTGGTGGATTCTCCTACTCCAAGAATTTGATGTCAGTATTCGTAATAAAAAAGAGCGGAGAATCTCGCGGCCAACCACTTGTCGAGATTAGAAAATCCTCATCAAGGTGATCTCGAGAAGAAGGAAATTAATGAAAAATTTCCCCGCGAGACCATCGGAATGATATCTTTTCATGGTGATTCTAGTACCCCAGACATTGCAAATTACCATGCGGGGAATTTTGTAGTGAAAGGGATGTCGTCTTAACAAAAGAAAAATTCTTTAAGGATGTGAAACATTATTTTTGGGACGACCCCTACTTGTTTAGAATTTGTACGGATCAAGTGATTCGACTATGTGTTTACGGCCAAGAATCCGTTAATATCCTTACGGCTTGCCATAATGGACCCACCGGGGGACATCATGGTGCGAACTACACCGCTAAGAAAGTCTTTGATTCCGGTTTCTATTGGCCGATAATTTATCGCGATGCCCATGACATGGTGAAGTCATGTGACTCATGTCAACGTCAAGGAAAAATCTCGCAAAAGGACGAAATGCCCCAAAATGGAATTCAATTTTGCGAGATCTTTGACGTATGGGGCATCGACTTTATGGGCCCGTTCCTGTCTTCTCGAGGGAACAAGTACATTCTCGTGGCCGTTGACTACTTTTCTAAATGGGTTGAAGCGAAAGCGCTCCCACTAATGATGCCCGAGTTATCGTAAAAATTTTGAAATCTCTCTTCGCCCGATTTGGAACTCCTCGTGCTATAATTAGTGATCGTGGTACTCACTTTTGCAATGACCAATTCGCAAAGGTCATGTTTAAGTATGGAGTTACTCACCGTCTTTCTACCGCATATCATCCACAAACTAGTGGACAAGTGGAGGTTTCAAATCGTGCTTTGAAATGTATCTTGGAAAGGACCGTAGGCGAAAATCGAGCTTCATGGTCCGATAAGTTAGATGATGCTTTATGGGCCTTCCGTACCGCATTCAATACACCCATCGAGTGCACTCCTTATAAGCTTGTGTACGGAAAGGCTTGTCATCTTCCTATCGAGCTTGAACACAAGGCCTATTGGGCCTTGAAGCATTGCAATTTTGATCTCAAGTCTGCGGGTGATCACCGAAAAGTTCAAATGAATGAATTAAATGAACTCCAGGATCAAGCCTACGAGAACTCTTTAATCTACAAAGAGAAAACGAAGAAGATTCATGACTCCAAGATTAAGAACCATGTTTTCAACGTTGGTGATCGAGTTCTTCTTTTCAATTCTCGATTAAAGATCTTCTAGGGCAAGCTCAAAACCCGTTAGACCAGACCGTTTACTGTTACTTAAGTTTTCTCTTAGGGTACCATCGAGTTATCTCAAACCGACAGACCAAATTTCAAGGTGAATGGTCATCGTCTCAAACATTATTTTAGAGGGGACATACCACCTATGGTTGTCCCGGATCTCCAAACCTTCCCCATGGACCACTAAATTCGGGGTCGAGTCAGGCTCGTGACTCGGTTAACAAAAACAAACCAGCGCTTTTTGGGAGGCAAACCGTGTTTCTATCTTCTTTTCTATTTTCTAATAAGTGTGACGAGAAGAGGCTTGCCTCTTCCTTTCTCGTGTTTACGTGGGCATGTGTTATAATGTTCAGGATTGCCTGGATTATGAAGACTCTCGTGCTCATGGTTTTGTCCATCGTTCACTCGAGCTTCAATCCTTAGCATGCTTATATATGGGAATCCGATATCCTAGATCTTATTGACTAACGTTTATCTATTAGCATAATTAATAAACGGCTTTAGATTTACGTAGAGACCCCTTTATATTAGGATTATGCATTGATTTTAGTATGGGGTGGCAATCCCACATTGAGGACAATGTTTAGTTCTAGTATGGGGGTATCTATCGATTTGATCTTACTTGCATTTGCTTTGTCTTCACGTAACCCCGTTTTGCCATCAAAAATACCAAAAATATGTGATTTTATGCCAAAATTAAAAAAAATCAAAAATAAAATAAGTGTTTTGACACAAATGTTTGACTTTCCGATGGTGAGAACAAGAATAAATTTTGACTTGATCGAGCATGTTGCGCTCTAGCTTGCCCCTTAACCTATATAAATTAAAGCTTTTGCTAGTCTTTTATACAAGAAGCTTTAAAACGCGAATTCTAGCTTGAAAAAGCCAAGAGTTTGCAAGTTTCCATAATAGACTTTAAATATGCAAAGCTTGATTTTATTAGACTAAGCATTCGCGGATCTTTTTATTAAAGATTTTAAATTTGCGAAGAACGAAAAATGATAGAGTTAAATATAAGTTAGATGCTAAGCAAGGATTAGTTGGATATCTTACGAGCTCATAGAGGTTAATTGTGGCTTTTTGCTCCCACCAGCTTAATAAACGTTATATAATAATGGAATAAATAAGTTACTTTGGATTTTCAGATTCTTGTTTAAAATCCCTTTCATAAGAGATTCGTTTCTTGGTAAAAATTAATGTACACATCGAGGTTTTGTCAGTGTTGTGGGGAAATAGGTTGCCGATTCCTGACGGCTCGCTACCGTTGTCTCGGTAGTTAAAAGTCCACAGGACTTAAAATTTGGCTATAATAATAAATAATAATAAGTAATAAACTTAAGCGAAATAAAGACCACCACACCTTGTCAGTTAAGGACGCCCCGATGTTAGCCGTCGTTTCAAGGTGGAGGTAAGATAAGAATAATAAATCCGAGACTGATAAAAGTTTACTGGACCATGGTCGGCTTGCATACCGATGTGGCAGTTTTGAAAAAGGTCGAGGATCACCTGGTCAAAATAAGACTCCTGGACCATGGTCGGTCCGCATAACGATGTGGCAGTTGTTTAAAGGACCAGGGGATAATAATGTTGCAATAATAATAATAATAAAGCCAAATTTCGACTCCGGGTTATCTAAATAAAGCCTCCGTCTCTGGACTCGTAGTTGAGTTGTTTCGGATGAAATAAAAAGGATAACCCCTAAATCATGCGAATTTAGAACCCTTAATGATAAGCAAAAAAATCATCATATCGTCTTTTTAGGAAAGGATTTCAAACTAATTATAGTCTAAACCGGGTTTACTTTATATGAATAAGGACATAATTTATTTGTCAACAATAATAATAATAATAAAATCCTTAGAGAATTTAGGAATAAGGGAGCAAAAAGTAGCTATGCGTACACAATTAGCATTTATGAGTAGTGTTAGAATCTTAACTTGTATTTAACAATAATTTCGTTTTTAAGCTTGGTTTGGGGCGGGTGAAAAATCGAGGACGATGAATTTATTCTTAAGGACACTAATTATAAGTGCTTCTTATTCGTGATCCTAAAAGTTATAATTAAATAATGAAAGTCGAACATGTTGTATCTTGTAAAGAGAGATAAATATATATATATATATATATATATATATATATATATATATATATATATATATATATATATATATATATATATATATAAAGAAATGATAAAACGGGACGTTTCAAAACTAGTGATTTCTTAATCATCTTAGATGAACACTTAGCTACTTTTCAAGGTAATTAGTCTAGGGGGTTGAAATTCTCGGGTTTTTTATGTGTGTATTTATGACATTGCGTGAGGATACGACAATATTGTAGTATGGGGGATTTTAATATGTGTTTAATCACATTTTAGTTTTCTTTATTAAAACGAGCTTAAATGACCAAAAACAAATAGAAAATACATTGTATTTGTCTGTTTTGTTAATTGTGTTGTGTAGGTAACGGATATTCACAAAAAGGGAAAAAATATGGCCAAATGGACAAAAACGAGCACGAAATAAAAAGAGCGTAATAAAACAAAGCCAAGACCGTATCATCTTTAAATAGGTCAAGTCAAGCCCATTAAATACTTAAAAATATACAAACAAATACGCTAAATTAATAGTCCAAAATCCAAATCCAATTTATATCTAGTCCAAAACGGCCCAAGTAATAAACTAAGCCTAATTCCAAAGCTTGGATCCAAGTTAAACATTAAAAACGCGCCCTAAGTTACTATTCACCTTTCTTCTTTATTTTTGCTATTGCAACAAGTAAACAGGGTTAATTCCACTCTTCACACGTCCTATCCTTTCTAGAAGGTCTACGTGGCTACGTGTTACATCATACCCTGACACCTTGGCGACCCTAAGGTGTCCCATTGGTTGAAAGGACGTGGAGAATGATCTAAGGGTTCAAAAGGACGAATTGAAGTTTGTTATCAATCAAGGGTGTGGATTGGAAGTTGAATGTCACTCCTCTTCTCCTAGAAGCTTCTCTCCTCAGCTATAATTACCCTAAGGAATTCACACAGTGGGGGATGAAGTTTTTAGTGTAGTTTATAGCTTAAATTTCTAGCTTATTTTATTTTGCTTATTGTAACTTCATTTTAATATCTTGTAAACCTTTTATCATTAATAAAAGTTCAATTTCCCTTTTAAATTTCGTGTTGAATTAATGCTTTACTTTTATGCAATTTCGTTTAAAATGTGTTTAGAAATTACTTAATAAGCTCAATAAGCTCTTGTCACCTTATAAAGCTAATACTTATTCAGTTAAGCTCTCTTATAGCTCAACTGAATAAGCTTTTCACTTAAAATTACCTCAAAAGTTATCAAAAGCTTAATGTGGATGATAAGCCAGACATGGAAGGGCTTATAGGTCTTTACCAGCTTATGTAAATAAGCTGGAGCTTGTAGAATAAGCTCTTAAGAGAAGTTTAAGTCCTTGTTTTGAGCAAAGGACAAGGTATGTTTACTTTTTCCATTTCAGCTTAATTTCTGTTTCAGCTTATTAATCTGCTTAATATGTGCTTATTTTTGCTTTAATGTGCTTATTCAATCTTATAATAGCTTATTATGTCTAGATTATAGTTTAGATTTAGTTTGTTTTGAGTTTTAAATAAAATCTGTCCAATTTTAGTTTAATCTGCTTATTAGCTCAGCTTAGTATTAGTGCTTATTTCTATTAGATTTTTGCTTATTTGTCCTTAATAATCATAATACTTAATCTGTTTTCAACATTTGAAGCTTATTATGATCTGTCTTAGCTTAAAATTAGATTTTCAAGTGTTAAAGGGGTGTTTGGGTTAATATTTAATATAGGAAATGGGGGGTGAGTGGGGTTCATCAGTTTTAGGGATCAAATAGTTTTCCAACAACTGTTTATTAAGTCTAAATACTAGTTTTTATAAGCTTAAAATTAGTTTTGTTAAGTTTTGTAGTATGTTTCATAAAAAGTTTAAGTCTGCTAGTCCAAAAGATTTTCAAACTGCCCCCTTTCTTTATTTATTAAAAATTTTTTAAAAAAAAAAAAAAAAAAATTTTGATTTATCGAAAAGTATGTTAACGGTGGTAGTTTTGTGTTCATAAGCTGGTCTCATTTGGATCATATACCTCTGTTTAGAGACATAATCATAGGATACCCCTGTTAAATATTTTGAATTAAAAATCAAGTCAAATTCATGGTTTATTCTTAAAAGTTTAGACATTGCAAGATTAAATTGTGGTTAGAGATCTAGCTAGACTTTGATTAATTTTGATAAATATAGCTTATGTAGTTTGTATTTCAATATTTTTCACAGTTTTAGTAGTCAAAAAATAGATTTTGATTCTTAAAAGTTAAGCTGCAAAGTTAGTCAATTTACTCAAGAAATCCAAAAACAAGTAGTCGTAATCTGCCTTATTCTACTTTGGTCCCGTTCTTTCCTTTATTCCTAAACTAATTGCTTAATTCCAGCTTAATTATGTTATTTTAGTCTAGTCCATTACTGTTGATCAGTTTTCAGCTTATTTCTAGTGCTTGTTAGTCTAATTCTAACTGTAAAAAATTTTGTCAAAATCCTTTAAAAACCCTTTTGAGTCAACCAGTCTTATTGCTTTTAAATAGCTTTATTAGCTTATGTTTTTGCTGTATTACTATCCTTAATGCTTAGGTTTAGGTCTCTTTATAGCTTATTAGGTTCTAGTTTAGCTTTTTGATCTTATAAGTGCTTATTGAGTCCATTAGTCTTAGCTAAATAACAACAAGACTTAACTAAGTTTGTAAGCTAGCTGTCACTTTAAAATGTTCTTATCTAGCTTATTTAATAAGCTTAGTTTTAAGTCCTTTGTTAAAATTGCTTATTCTTGCCTTATCTTTAGCTTTTTCAAAAAGAAAATAAAAAAAATGTTTTTGCAAAAAGGGATAATTACGGGACTCGAACCTATGACCTCCCCTTCAACACACACACGCTCTACCATATGCCCTTGGGACTTTTTCAGTAATATGGTTGTATCTTTATTTACTTAAACTGTTTTTAGTTTTTAGCTTATTTTGCTTATTGAATTTTAGCAGCTTATTGGTAAGATATTTTATGAGTTATTTTTTCTTTGTAAACCTTCAGATATAGGATCTAGAAATTTAATAAAGTTTTCCAAAATTTTAGATGTAAGTTAGTATTTTAATTTAATTTTTAGTCTTATTTAGTTTTTAAAAATAGTTTTAATTAGTTTAAAATTTTATAAAAAATATTTTCTGTTATTAAAAATTAGTTTAATACATTTTAGTTTAAGAAATTTGCATTTTGAGTTTTAAGAGTTTTATTTTATCATTTTTAGTTACTTTTAGTTATTAATTAGTTTTTAATTGTTTTAAATGTCGATAGAATTTTAAATTGCCTTTATTCCTAGATTAGCGTCCCTTTATGTGATTTTCCTTTGCGTTATTAGATTTAGAATCCAAAATCTAAAATTTCGATTATTCAAGCACCCGATCACGAACCGAAACAAGATTTTCAATTTTCACGTTTCGTTGGGAAAACGACTCAGGAACGATTTGAACTTTATCCTTTTCTAAGGGTAATTTTCTCATCAATACTTTCCGAAAATATACTTTATTAGTGATTAGCTTATTACTCTTCCCTAAGAGTAGTTTGCCTATTTGCTTATATTATATATATATATATATATATATATATATATATATATATATATATATATATATAACAATAAATATATTAATCGAGGAATCACCTCTCCCTCATTCATCTCCTCTTCATCTTCATCATCCGATGACAATGAAGCACCATCTTTTCTCGAGTTCTATGATGAACTACCGACAATGAGGATCTAACCAAAGCCCAAAACCCGAAGAAAGAGAGGAATGTTTAAATGCTTAAACCGCTACGTTGACACCATCACCAAGCACTTAAAGAAACAAAAATGATCATGCTTGTGTTAAGCTTATGTGTTCTTGTGGTATGTGGCAATTTGCATCTTTGGTTATGAATTCTATATTAGAGAAGCTGGTAAATTTGAAACTTTAATTTTGTATGTGTAAAAACTACGTAACTCACTCCTATATGCTAGCTTTATGAACCATCTATCATGTTTAATGATAATTGGTAAGGATATAATGATGTTTGCATGATAATTTAATTGGAGTTTTGGCTGCAAAATGCATTCAGGCCATTTTTGTGAGGAGCATGCAACCAATGGATCCACATATGGTAGAACCGGGTCGTAGTTTTACGTGGATCCGTGAGTCACCAGGCCATGCGCCAAAATTCGAATTTTATTGATTTTTAACCTTTTTGTACTTTATCTTATAACCATGCTATATGATACTATGTGGGATTTTAAACTTTAGGATATAACATGTTCTCCATATAATCCAAGGACAATTATGCAATCTACTTTACCACTTTCACCTTATAATCATCACCCTCAAACACTATTTTCTTCTCACCTTCTTCACATTTCTCACATACAACCTTACTAGTTATCACCATGACTAGTTTAATGAAAACAAATTCACCAAACTTCAAAAGAAAAAACCAACAAGAAAAAAGTCAAGTAAATCCAAATTATGTCAAACTCTCATCCCAAGTGAGGAATACCCCAAATGAAAGAACTCCGTCAACCACCTCCAAAAAGAAATCCCACTCACCACCACAAGCCCATCAAAAATCAATCTCAGCAAGAGTACACACTACACCTCAACATCCTCAACCAAGTAAGTCCTCCCAGACACCACTCATGATGCACCTCCACCTAAAATTCGTTTTTTCACAAAACAAGAAACCTCAAGAGACTTTCCTCTACTAGAAAGGTCACCATAATATAAACCCCCATGCATCAACGATGGACAATTTGGCTAATCGGGGCCCCCCTTAATCCATCACCACAACCACAATGTATACACACCATCTCACAGTTTTTCATCTACACCCGGATTTGAACCACTATCATTAACCCAACCATTGTTTGTTCAACATTAACACAATACACCTCACCTCTACATACAATGCACCTCCACTTGGAACATACACCATCCACCAAATGCATGAAAATCAAGATTTCCTTAATCTCCAAACATCTTGGACTTTGTTCATCTAAATGACATGCGTCACCTCCACAACATGTTTTTCTAATGTTGTAGCACCACTAGGCATGAGATCCAAATGCTCTAAAACCGTGTCAACTACATGTCCTCATACATTCGACACCACATCGGCTCTTTATCAAACCTACCTTACTTCCCACATTAGCCGCATGAAAAATCACACCTCAACCCTTCGGATTATAATGGGGAAAAAGACAAGATAAATTCCAATATTTATGACTTGTTAGTATTCTTTATCTTATTCTTTTCTAGTTTAAATTTTATTAACTTCTGGCTTTAATAGCCAAGTTTATGTTTTATCCCTTATAATGAATTTAACATTATTTTCTTTTGTTGTGTTGATGATGGATGTTTATTGCTTAAATGTATATGTGTGCATATGTAGTTGTCATATATATATATATATATATATATATATATATATATAATATCTATATATATATATAAATAAAGTATATATATATAAATAAAGTAAAATATATATAATTTAACATATTTTTTTTTACGTTTTCGTACGATTTCAGCCGTGTTCGTACGATTTCGTCTATTATTTTGCGTTTTTTTATGTTTTCGTACGATTTAAAAAACGAACGAAGATTTTAAAAAAACGTGCGAAAGCGTAAAAGAACAAACAAAAACATAAAAATCAGACGAAATCGTAAAAAAAAGGACGAAAATGTACGAAAGTGTAAGAAACCGGACGAAAACGTAAAAACGGGTGAAAACGTAAAAAAAACGGGCGAAAACGCAAAAAAACTGTCGAAAACGTAAAAAACCATACGAAATCGTAAAAAAACGGACGAAAACGTAAAAAAGAGGACGAAAACGTAAAAAACGTAAAAAGAGGGCAAAAACGCAAAAAAGACAGACGAAAACGTAAAAAACGAGACGAAATCGTAAAAAACGGACGAAAACATAAAAAACGGGCGAAAACGCAAAAAAAACAGACGAAAACGTAAAAAACCAGTCGAAATCGTAAAAAAGCGGACGAAAACGTAAAAAAACAAGCGAAAACGTAAAAAATCGTATAAAGAACTATTATTGTTAAAGGACTAACGATGCAAAGCGATCGTTAGCTAAATGGACTAACATTGTCATAATAACTAACGGTACAAACATTTGGTTCAAGTCGGTTAAAAATTTGAAAGTACGTGGGTTTCGGTGTTAATAAAAAAGTAAAGGGTTCAAGTCGGGAAATTTTGGAAAGTACGTTGGTAATTTATGGCTTTTACCCTAAAAGTTTACATAAACAAGTTATTTAGTCAAAAGTTTACTTGACGACGACTAATCACTTAAGGTATGAATATGACATTATTATACATAGTTAATGATCAAAGAAAAATATTATCATTTACATAAACCTTTTCTAATCAAATGATTTAAGTTAACACGTGATTAATTATAAGCTAGTTATATTAATCATGTAAGACAAAATAAGATTAACCATAAGTGGAAATAATCTTTCCAAATCTTCCCAAATCTAAAAAATCTTTCCTTATTCATGATAAGAAATATTTTCTTCTAGAAGAATCTATTAAACTAGTTTTAATAATTACAAAACAATATTTTGTATAGATTTTGGGTTAATCACAGAATGACAAATGTTGTCCCAACTCCACCCACGGATCCACCAATTACACTGGACGGATCCAGGGTTTGGGAGAACTGTGAGTCGCACGAATCACTCCCCTGGGACATATTTGAATTTCAAAAGGTTGCCTATAAATACCAACCTTAAGTCTTCATTTTAGACAACTCTTGACAAATATTTTTCTTACACATATTTTATCTTTTGTATATTCTTTGATCATTATATTTGTTACATAATCCATTACAAGTGATCAACTCATTCCACTCTTTAGTGAAGAACACTCAAGAAGACGTCAAGCTTCAAGTGTTATTAGTTTTAGTTGTGTCATCACGTTTGTGATAATCATTCATCATGTATATCTTGTGTTGTATGTTGTGTGTATCATATGTGTATGATAGGTTAGTATTTAGGCTATAAAATATATAGTGTGTTGGATTGGTTCTATCTCAAATTAGAACTCGGTATTTAGCTTAGTACCGGAAAAAGTGTAAGCGACGTGTATAGTTTTCTCCGTCTAAAGGGAGCTTGTTGACATAGTGAAGATAACTCTCAAGTTGGGTACTTGGGGATTAGAGTAAGGCAAAGAGGAGCTTCGTAGCCGAACCACTATAAATCATTGTGTCATTGGTTTGATCTTCCTTATCTTTACTTGTTCATATTTCGTAGATTGTTTATTTACTTATTGCATCGCTATCATATACACTTGTGACGAACGAGAACGTACGAAAACGTAAGAAATTGAATAAAAACGTACGAAAACAGAAGAAAATATAAGAAAACGGACAATAACGTATAAAAACATTGAACAACGGACAAAAAAGGTTTAAACCATTCAAAAACGTTCGAAAACGTGCAAATCGATCGAATTCGGTCAAAAACGGCCAAAATAGATCGAAAACGTATAAAAACGTCAAAAACGAATAAAAAATGTTATACCCAACATGACCCATCTATAAATATTAAGGGAGACCCAACTAGACCCATCCTTTAAAAATATTTACCCAACTAGACTGATCTATAATATTAAAGGAAAAATGCTAGACCCATTTAGACCCATCTATAAATTTAAAAGAGACCAATCTAGACTCATTCTTTAAAAATATTTAACCAACTAGACCCAAATTTAACCAATGATCTAAAAATTGCCACCTCTACCTATAATCTTTTGCACCTTCTCTCTCATGCATGTATATAAGCTAGTGGATTAAAAGCTAGAATTATATATATAATCTTTAGTTTTGATCCAACACTTGTTGTCTTGTTCCCTGTAACTACATTGTGCATGAATGTTTCCTGTAGCATATTTTAAGGATTTATTTATAACCAAACACACAGACAAACCAAACCAACGGCAAACATGTCAACACCTTACAAATCAACCCCAACAGAAACCAAGCAACCAGAACAACAAAGACGTAACGAAAAGGAAACCAGTGTTTGTTAAGGTGGGTGATTTGAAACCTGGAACTAATGGACATGCACTTGTTGTTAAGGTTTTAATAGCAACAACTGTTAATTATGGATAAGAAACAAGGTTTTCGTTTAGTGGTGGATGGGTGGTCGTCAAAAAACATCAATTTTTAGTGTAAAATTGACCTTTTTTTTAAAGTGCACCCCACTACAAAATCAAATTGCCCCACATGTTAAAGCAAAACAGTGTAAAAATCTTATATCTCCGTCTTCATCTTTGTGTGCAAAATGACTTTTGTCAAGAATTTTTTTTTGCCCCCCGTCCTCTAAATTCCTGGTTCCGCCACTGCTTGGAATCATGTAATCACTTTCCAAAGCAAACTATTCGACCCTATTGCCTGGGCATCACAAATATCTACTTGAGATAAGACCAAATATTTGTTATTAAATTAGACACAATTTAATAACCCTTTTACTGATAAGTGCTTTAGTTTTCTGTGTATATTTCGATGCCATTCATGCTGTAAACTACTCCCATTATATAAAGGGAAAAAGCACTCTCCACTAGACTAGGAATCATGAGAAATATTAGGAGATAATATTTTCCCATACTTTATTCTTTCTTTCCAGCGAGTAGTGGGATCAATAATACACAACCGTATTATTAATGCAATTAACAATTGCCACTTGCAATATAACAAGTATTGAATTAATTCCAGTGGAGTCCATTCTTCAGTAACCTGAACTATCATCTAACTCACTCAAGAGTATACCAGCTGAAGGTTCAACACTGAAAAGACCTACTGATGAGTATCCTTCAGCTTAGTTGATGGATCACTCCCTAATGGTATCCTTCGGCGTAGCTGAAACCATCAGACTCGCTGATGACAACCTTCAGTCCGAAGTTACTCACTGAAGAGTGAACTCACTGAAGATCACCAGAGACCTCTGATGAATACCATTCAGTGGGTAAACCCACTGAACTCCATCAACGACCTCTGAAATTCATCAGAGATAAGAATTCCCTTTTCCCACTATAAGAGTCAGGGTGTTTAGTGACCTATGGGTGTACACTCCCTACCTCCATTCCCATTACCTCGTATGAACTGAACCCACAATTGAACTAAATTACTAACAATCCTCCCCAATTTAGTCTAATTCCTTTGCATGAAAAATTAACATAAACAAAACAAGTGCATAAATGAAAATATCCGAAGGATTTGAATTTTCATCTTAGTAATTATACGTTCAAATATTCAAGAATCAGGGTGTTCTAAGAATTGAACCATTCAACCCAATTGAATACCTGAAGATAAAAACACACCAGTTTTCAAAACACTTAAAAGCTCCTGACACTTTACAAGCCATGTGTCCATATCCAATTCATAAGTGTTGTGAGAGCCAAAGTCTATGCTCCCTGAGGTGGCAAAACCTCAACACTCACATAGGTGGTTTATCTTTATTCATGCTCCTGCGAAACACTTTTTCAAAGAAATTAACCATTAAAAAGTTAGCAACTTCATCCTCCTTTTCAGCAGGTTCCAAGCACATCATTGGGATGATATGTAAAACATGTGCTTCAGTCAACTGAATGTTCAGCTTTCCACATTGAACTCAGCTACTAAGTTTCCTTAGTAGGGAGTTGGGTGTCCTAACATTCAGTGACTTGGTTGGACTTTAATCCCATCCCTTCAGCAGACTTTATAACCAAGTCTATAGCCAATCCCTTCGTCAAGTGATCAACTAAATTTTGGTCAGACCTCACAAACTCTATAGATATCACCCCATTCGTGATCAGCTCACGAATCATGCTATGTCTAACACCTAGGTGTCTAGACTTCCCATTGTACATCTGGCTATAAGCCTTTGCCAATGTAGCAGCACTATCACAGCGGATAGAAATAGGTGCTATAGGTTTGAACCGCAAAGGAATCTCAAGGAGCAAATTTTTTAACCATTCAGCTTCCTTACCAGCAGCTGCTAGAGCTACAAATTCATATTCCATTGTTGAACCAGTAATGCAAGTTTGCTTCTTGGAAGCCCAAAAAATTGCACCACCACCAAGCAGGAATACCCAACCACTGGTAGACGAGTTGTCTTCAGTATTGTTGATCCAGCTTGCATCAGTGTAACCTTCCAACACTGAAGGATAACCATTATATGTCAAACTATAATCCATAGTTTTCTTCAAATACTTCAGCACCCTCTGAATTGCTTGCCAGCGCTGAGTTCCAGGATTACTAGTATACCTACTCAGTTTTCCCACTGCAAAAGCAATATCAGGTCTGGTACAAGTCATGACATACATCAAGTAGCCAATCACCCTAGAATACTCAAGTTGAGATACAACCTGACCATTATTGGGCATCAACTTCTTACTTGTATCCATAGGAGTACTCACTGGAGTACAATCAAAGTAATTGAATTTCTTCAATACCTTCTCAATGTAATGAGACTGAGAAATTGCTATTCTATTACTTTCATGTTTAATCCTAATACCAAGGATACCATCAGCCTCCCCTATGTCCTTCATGGAGAAACTTGATGACAAATTTTTTTTTGTCAAGTCAACATGATCTTGGTCAGTGCCAAAGATCAACATGTCATCAACATATAGGAAAATGATGACTCCTTTACCAGATTCATCAAATTTGCTATATACACATTTATCAGCTTGGTTAAGTAAATAACCATTAGACAAAACCACTTCATCAAACTTTTGATGCCATTGTTTAGGTGCCTGCTTCAGTCCATAAAGAGACTTAATCAGTTTACACACCTTATTTTCATTTCCTAGCAAGATGAAGCCTAGATGTTGGTTCATATAAACCTCCTCATCCAATTCATCATTCAAAAAAGCTGTCTTCACATCCATCTAATGAATAATCAGACTGTGAATTGATGCCATAGCAATCAACAGTCTTATGGTACTGATACGTGCCACTGGAGCATAAGTATCAAAGTAGTGTATTCCTGACTTTTGTCTAAAGCCCTGAATGACTAGCCTTGCCTTGAACTTTTCAATAGTTTCATCTACCTTCAGCTTTCTTTTGAAGATCCATTTGCAACCCAGAGGTCTGCAACCCAGAGGTAGATCAGTCAACGCCCAAGTGTTATTGCCTATGATGGAATCCATCTCATCATTAATTGCTTCTTTCCAGAAAGCAACATCCTGGGACTTCATTGCTTCATCAAATGTTTTGGGATCACCCTCAACATTAAAGCAATATGAGTGTTAGTCAGAGATTTGATCTCTTGTTCTTTCAATTAAATACAATTGAAAATCAGGTCCAAAATCCTTTGGAGTCCTATACCTTTTGCTTATTCTAAGCTCAGGTTTAGGTTGCTGAACAACCTCTTTAGTGACCTCTTCAGGGACCACTGAACAACCAAAGTCTTCAGTTCCATCTTTCAGGGACATCTGACTTGGTCCAGGGACCGATGAGAATCTCTTCTCATCAAAATTAACATCCCTTGATTCAATTATTGAGTTAATTGAAACAGATTCATTAGGTTCAATAACATAGAACCTAAAAGCCTTGGAATGCTCAGCATATCCAACAAAGATGCATTTAATGCCTCTTTCACCCAAAGTTTTCAGCTTTGGATCAGGGAGTCTTACAACCACCCTACAACCCTAAACCCTGAGGTAATTCAGGTTTGGTTTCCTTTTAGTCCAGAGTTCATAAGGGGTAATCTTGTTCCTTTTATTGGGAACCCTATTTAATAAATAACAAGCTGTTAAAATAGCTTCACCCGAGAACCCTTGACTTAGCCCTGAATAAGACAACATGGAATTAACTATTTCTTTCAGTACTCTGTTCTTCCTTTCAGATATACCATTTTGTTGTGGAGTATAGGGGGCAGTCGTTTCATGGATTATACCAACAGACTGAAAATATAGAGTATCTATGTACTCACCTCCCCTATCAGTCCTTAACCTTTTGATCAAAGACCTTTGTTGTAACTCAACTTCAGTTTTAAATACTTTGAATTTATCTAATGCTTCATCCTTAGTATGTAATAAATAAACATAACAAAACCTAGAAGCATCATCAATAAATGTCACAAAGTACTTCTTATTCCCTAATAAGGGAGTAGCACACAAATCACTGTGTATCAGCTCCAAAACTTTAGTTTCACGTTTTACATTTTAAAATGGTTCCTTAGTTATTTTGGTCAGCAAGCAAGTCTTACACTTTTCAGTGACCATGTCAAAAGTTAGAATTAACCCATCCTTAGACATATCTTGCATTCTTTTAAAGTGGATATGGCCTAGTCTAACATGCCATAGAACTGAATCATTCATTTTAGAGGTTATCATGAAAGCTGAACTAATATTATTACTAACAATATTAAGCCTAAACATATGATTACTCAAATAACCAAAACCAATAAACATACCATGTTTTGATAAAACAAACTTATTAGATTCAATTACTTGTTTATAACCACAGATATTCAAAATAGTACTTGAAACCAAATTCTTTCTAATATTAGGAATGTCACACCCCGCCAAGGCGGAAACACGAGGCATAACATCATGTATATCATCACAACACAATGGTGTCAACAATAGAGAAACACTAAATGCATAACTAAGTAATAAAGACACAATGTGTCATGACAATACCGAAAACCAAAAGAACGACATCTTGTATTAATGAAAAAGGGTCTCACCAATACAAGAACAATATCTCACGAACCTAATAAAATCAAATAACATTCAACAAAATCCATGCAACAAACATAAACAAACTCAGGAGCGAACACCAATGCAATCCTAGAGGTCATTCTAGCCAATTCTCTTAACCTCAGTATTCTCATGAAGCTCACCTAAAAATGATGCTTAAAAACGTCAACACAACAGTTGGTGAGAGTCATATGTTTAAGACACGCAAAACAAACCTTTAAATCCAATTACTGTGATAAATAAAACATAGCATAGCAGGACATACAACGAACTATCATACAAGCTAACATGCAAACACACCAAACCATGTTGAGACGGTCACGCTCAACATCACAAACAAGGGAACGGAACGTGTCCCACGATCCACAACAATGAGACGATCACGCTCACTATCAACAATCCACAGCAATGAGACGATCACGCTCACTACTAACAATCCATCAATGCCTTGAGACGGTCACGCTCAAGCACAACAAACAAGGGAACGGAACGTGTCCCACGATCCATATCACAATAGCAAGTAGCACATAACATACAATAGTCACGTATAGTCCATGCCTCATTTAAAACACATTATCACAGTAACTAAAATATTTAATACTCATAGCATCATTTTCACCCCAAGAAAACATAAGAAAAAGGGGCTATGAAACTCACCTGATGCTTAGCTTCCCAAAAGAATCCAACAAAAGCTTCACAAACACTTCACGGATAATCTAAACAATTAAGCACACAATAAGCTACCATCAATTAGGCATTCAACCCAATATGATGTAACCTCAACTATGATGGATATCTAAGCTATCTACCATAGTTCTATACTTGATTTAACCCTTTTCCAACTCCTACATATGTCATCTACACCTCAATGCTACACTTTAAATTTTCTGGTTTTGAGCAGAATTTTATACTCACTTACGCGTCCTAAACGTACCACTTAAACACTTACACAATTCAAACCAAAATTCACAATGCTACATATATGTCCTATGAACCTCTCGTAACTCTCCCAAAGCCATTACCTTATTACAAATACCACTTTAGGAAAAAATTCGTTAATCCAAAGTGTTTAGAATTCATTAATCTGACCCCCTAAAAGTATGACACCAGATGACCACTTTAGACCTCATTACATACTTAGCAAAAATTCAGGGGTCACACACAATATATAAACTAACTTCCACGTGATTTTGAGCCTCTAACTAGATGTATAAGTATTTTTAGAAAAATCAAAACCAAAACTGAAATTCATCACAGTATTACTACACACTGATATTTTAACGACCTTTGACCCCCCTTTCCCGACCACATAAAAACTCATGAGACCAACTTTTTCTTTAGAAGTAGACTCTCAGAGGTTTAACTCCAGTATGATGAAAATTGTTTTTATATTTTGATAATTTAGATTGAGTTATGAACCGTACAAAACTTCCTAATTTTCTACAGTGAATTAAACAACTAATCTCTTCCGGCCGATTCTAGACCATAAAACGCATGATCAAATCACCGAAACCCAATAGAAACCAATGATCAACAAATCATCATTAAACTATAAACTCAAGAAAAATTTTAAAACCCTAATTTATTTTCATGATTAAACCTAATCCATCATACTTAGATTACAAGAATTTAGAAAATACCTTAAACCCTAAAAAAAAAATCTTTGGATCGGTAGAACAATAGGGGATTTAGGGATCCTTTATTTTTGTATTTATAGGCATACTAAAAGTTATTATAGATTAACTCTAATTAGGAATTAGACTTGAACACAAAATTTGTTTCCTTTTCTCCCCTGTAAACCAAACCGATCGGCACCCCCTTTTTTTTTTTTCTTTTATTTATTAATTATATAATTACTTGTATTTCCTTAAATTTTTATAAAAACCTTAACTAATTTGACTATACCTTTTTGCTTAAACGAAATTCACTAGACTTTTAAAAATAACTTTTTAACTTTTCATTTTCAACCTAACTTTCCTAAAATAGAATTTTTACATTATTCTTAACTTACCACTTAAAATCTAAACCTATCTTAGATTACTAACACAAAAATACGTATACGTAATAATACTTACACATTTAACACGGAAACGCTCAAATCTCAATAATCATTTCCTTGTCACTCAAAAGTGAACAAAATGAACTCAACCAATTTCACCACCATTCCAATCTCATTGAGATGATCACACTCAATAGATTGATTACCAATACCTCACATAACCCACATAAACTCATTTAAACACACAGAATCACATACACCATATATTGCAACAGGCACATAAGTCAATACTAACGGTTTGACTAACCTGCTCAAATCATGGTTGTCACAGTATCCCCTCCTTTAGGAAATCTCGTCCCGAGATTTAACTAGCCGATTTACCAGCTTGCTCGACGAACAACCGAGGATACTTAGACTTCATATAATCCTTGCGTTCCCAAGTAAACTCAGGACCACGCTTAGAATTCCAACGAACTTTCACAAGCGATATCTTACTACGTTTTAACCTCTTAACATCACGGTCCATAATCTCTACAGGTTCCTCAACAAAACGAAGAGTTTTGTCAACCTTTATCTCATCTAATGGCACATGCAAACTAGCATCCGCCAAACATTTCTTCAAGTTTGACACATGAAATGTATCATGTACTCCACTCAATTCCTCGGGCAACCTTAATCGATAAGCTACAGGACCGATCCTTTCAAGAATCTCAAATGGCCCTACATACCTCGGTGCTAACTTACCCTTTTTCCCAAAGCAAATATCACCTTTCCAAGGTGACACTTTTAGCATAACACGATCACCCACCTCAAACTCTAACGGTTTAAGCCTATTATCAACATAGCTCTTTTGATGATCTCTCGCCGCCTTGAGCTTCTCTTTTATCAACACCACTTTATCGGTCGTCTCTTGAACCAACTCAGGTCCAATCAAACTACTTTCCTCAATCTCAGCCCATAAAACAGGAGACCTACATTTCATTCCATACAAAGCTTCAAACAGAGCACACCAAATGCTCGAATGATAACTACAACCAAAATCAATAACACATGACCTCATTATATCTTCCCAAAGTCTGAATCATATGTTCACTTTGTCCATCCGCTTGAGGATGCTAAGCAATACTCAAATCCAATCGTGTCTCTAACACTGTCTGCAGCGTCCGCCAAAACCACGAGATAAATCATCCATCTCAATCTAAGTTGATCATCACCAGAATTCCATTCCTTGCTATTATCTCATCAATATAAATCTTTGCCAACTTCATATCTTGAAATCTTCTTGTATAGCTAGAAAATGAGCTAACTTGGTCACAATTTCCTCAATACTATAGTCTTCTCTATATAGCCAGTAAATAAGCGACTTAAGTCAGTCTATCGTCTTAACCCAAATCGTGTCATGCCCACTTTTTGACCTAGGCAACTTAGTGATAAAATCCATAGTGATCTTATCCCACTTCCATTCAGGTATCTCAGGTTGTTGCAGTAAACCCGAAGGCCTTTGATGCTCAGCCTTTACCTTTGAACATGTCAAACACTTACTAACATAAGTAGCAATATCTCTCTTCATTCCGCCACCAGTACATATCACGAAGATCATGGTACATCTTATCCGCTCTAGGATGCACATAGTACTTAGACCTGTGAGCTTCATCCATGATCATCGTTCTCACACTTCCTACTAATGGAACCCATATACGGTCCATGAAATACAAACTCTCGCCCTCTTTCTTTTCCATCTGCTGATCTAGGCCATGCAGGTTTTCCATAAGTACATTCTCTTGCTTAAGCGCCTCACTCTGGGCTGCTTGTATCATTTCTCTCATTCCAGCCTGGATAGTCACTGCCATGGCCCTTACACGTCTAGGTTTCAACCGCTCCTTCCTACTTAATGCATCAGCCACAACGTTCGCCTTACCAGGATGGTAACGAATCTCGCACTCATAATCACTAAACAACTCAATCCATCTCCTCTGACGCATATTCAGCTCTTTCTGATCGAAAATGTGTTGAAGACTTTTGTGATCCGTATAGATAACACTCTTAGTACCATACAGATAATGCCTCCAAGTCTTAAGAGCAAACACAACAGCTCCCAATTCTAAATCATGTGTCGTATAGTTCTTCTCATGGGTTTTTAGCTGCCTCGATGCATAAGCAATCACTTTGCCCCTTTGCATGAGTACACAACCTAATCCTTGGTTTGATGCATCACAATAAACCACGAAATCTTCCACTCTATTAGGTGGCGTCAATATTGGTGCATCACACAAGTTATTCTTTAAAGTTTGAAAAGCCTCTCTTGCTACCACCCACACCCCACACATACTTCTGATTCTTCTGAGTTAACGAGGTAAGAGGTTTAGCAATTTTGGAAAAGTTTGCAATAAACCATCGGTAATAACCGGCTAATCCCAAAAATGATCGAATCTTAGAAGGCGTCATAGGGGTCTTCCAATTCTTTACCGCTTCTATTTTGCTGGGATCCACATGTATACCATTCTGAAATGTGTACAACAGACACAAGAAAGTGTGCACCTCTTGCAAGCCAGAAACTCACACTTGGAGAACTTGGCATACAGCTTCTCCTTCCTTAACAATTCCAACACCAAACCCAAATGAACTTCATGGTCCTCCTTCATCTTTGAGTAGATCAAGATGTCATCAATGAACACAATAATGAACTTATCTAAGTACGGTTTATAAACTCTATTCATCAGATCCATAAAGACTGCAGGTGCATTGGTTAGCCCAAAAGGCATAACTGTAAACTCAAAATGTCCGTATCTCCTCATTTGAAACGCCGTCTTAGGTATGTCATCTTCATGCACGCGTAGTTGGTGATAACCTGACCGAAGGTCTATCTTGGAGAAATAACACGATCCTTGTAGTTGGTCAAATAAATCATCAATCCTCGGAAGAGGATAACGATTCTTAATCGTCAACTTGTTCAGCTCTCTATATAATCGGATACAAAATACGTAGGAACCATCCTTCTTCTTGACAGATTAAATAACAACTGGATCTCCCCCATGGAGAATGACAGGTCATATGAATCCCCATTTCTTGCAACCTCCTGTAAGCTGCCTATACAAATCTTGCATTTTTCCTAGGGGTGCTAGTCGAAAAGGATACCTTCGGCAGACAAGCGTCACTCCAGGACCTAGATCTATGTTGAAACTCCACTTGTACCTTGCGTTAGGCAATCTGACAAGTCAATCTTGAAACACATCTACAAATTCACGACCACCATAGATTATAACGCTTCAACTTTGGTTCATCCTCCTTTGCACTCTTCAATGCTTTGGTGATTCCTACAGCCCGTTCTCCATGTACCCTAAGGATCCTACCATCCTCCACGGGTATTTCTACTACCTTCTCATGACATACTATCACAGCCTTATGTTAGGACAACCAATCCATTCCCACAATCACATCAAAGCTTCCATGACCTAAAGGTATTAAGTTTATATGCTAAACAGGGAACCTCCTAGTTCTAGTTTGCAGTCACGAATAATTCTATCCACTTTTACTTTCTTACCATCAGCTACTTCTATCACATAACAAGGATTCACAATACTAGGTCTCACATTAAGTAGGGGCGCAAATTCAGTAGATATGAAACTAAAATCGCTTCAGAATCAAATAATACGGTAACAAAAGTGATCATTCAGATGAGAACATACCTGTTACAACGTAGATCCGAACCGCCTCCATTACATCACATTCACTGTTGTAGAGACTCTATCTCAAACTTGGTTCCATTGCTTCAATTTATTTCGTGTCTGCCCTCGCAAAGCCAAATTGATTTCCCACTTAGCCGCCCCGTGCCTCGAATTCATCTTGGGACAAGATGTAGCAAAAATGAACTGTACTAAACCACTACTCATAGCACACTCTCGGATTGTTACTCATTCTAACAACATTTACCGGAGTCACAATAGTTCTAATTTGTGCCCCACAATTTTTGGCATATGGCCTGTTTTTAAACCAGTTATAAACACACATTGCGGTGTCCCGTTTACTGGGTGATGCGTATTACACTTGCTACTCATGGGATTTTGAGTTAACAATTTCATTCTAGTGAGGAGCTGGGTCGCCACAAACCCTTTGCCCACTTTTGCCTTCTTGTTGTCTTTCCATGAATCCTCCGTACTTACCAGACTCTTCCACTACTTTCCTCTTGTCATTACCCTTTGTCAAGGTACCAACAGCAGACTACTTCGTCAATAGTAAGATAATCCAGCCCTCAGTAATGCCAATTCTAGAATAGTATCTTTGTTGGGTTGCTCGAAGCATTCCTCTTATCTCAGGAGCCAGTCCGGCTATGTACCTCTTAATACGAGATGACTCAGGTGTAACTAAGTGTGGGACCAACTTGGCCAACTCATGAAACCTATCAGTGTAGGCAGCATGATTAGCTCCCACCATCTTGTGATTCCAAAACTCATTCTCTAATTTCTCTATTTCATTACTTGGGAAGAATTCTTCAACCATCAATGCCTTCAAATCATTCCATGTCATGGCCATTGCAGCCTCACATCCTCTTGCTTGGACTTGAGTGTTCCACCAAGTCAAAGCTTTGTTCACCAATGAACTAGCCGCATACCTCACCTTTTGATTCTCCGCACAACCACTATTATCAATCACATTTTCCATCTTCTCGATCCAACGAGTAAAGACCACAATCCGCAACCTCTTTCCCCATCATACTCCTGGGATTACAAGATTGGAATGCCTTAAAAGTGCATCCATTGTTCCCACCATTTCTATTTCCACCACCACCATTTCCTCCATTACCGTTATTAGCATTGTTTACGTTGTTAGTCACTTGAGTGACAATCTGAGGAAGAATGGTTTGCAATTGCTACGCGATAATAGCAGCAATGTCAGGGTTCTTGTAGTTGTTGTTGTTATCGTTGTTGCCGCTTCGACGTGATGGAGCCATTTTCTATAAGATATAAAATTTATATACATTAGACGATATAATAGGGATCATGATCTTATCATACTTCTTAATAACCATATACATACATGCAACGCATCAACAATAATCCATGTAATCATACTTGCAAGTCCACCTATGTTGTGGCGCATGTATAATTATGTTGGCCACCATAATTATAGATGCCCCCTTTCACAGTTGTACTCCCTCCTATGAAGACACTTCATAAAATAAACACACCATATAACACCTTTTAAAAAAAATGAAACCAACAATTAACACAAGGAATAATTCTAATAATCACTTTTATTATTAATACTCAGAATCTAAACATCGAAAATAACATTCCTAACATGGCTCCAAACGTCGAAAGAAAGAAAAACAAGCTAAAACATATCAATTACTTAGAACAATATGGGTAGTTACGAGACGCGCGGTCATGATCAGCTTTAGTTGTCTTCTTCCACACAGGTTTACTACTTGCGGTGGACTCAAGGTCCGAGTCCACTTCATTCCTCTCAACTTCTTCCTCATATTCTATCAACCATCCATTCATGTTACCCTTTGGCTGAGGTAGTCGAATGTGGTGCAAACTCATTCATGGGATTTCCTTGTTGAAGTTGTGGGTGATCCACAAATCCATACAGGTCATATCTTCTAGGTTGTTCCACTGGCTCTTCTTCAGACGTTTCATAACCTTGAAATTTTCCAGGAACTCTGGTGATAGTGCCATCCTTGGCAATTATCTTTGTTTAATATTTCCACCTTTCCTCCGGTTCCCCACTCCCTCACGTTCCTCCCCCCTAACAACATTTCCCATTTCCGAAAATTTCCCCCCACAGCGTCCGGACCCACCCTCATCCCCTCATTTCCCTGACCATTTCCACTTCCTATTTTTTCCGTTCCGTTTCCCACCACTCAACCTTCTCTCAACCGTTTGTCCATTAAACTTCCTTCAAAGTCTCTTCTCTTCGACTCTACACGGCCACATGGCAATAGGAATTCGAATCTTGCGGTTACACCGCTTGCTATTTTAATCCTTTTACACCCAGTTGCGAAAGCAACTGAAAGCAACTGAATCATGATACTTTCTACGAATAGGAGGAGACATACTATAATAGACCACAAAACATAGACTATATCAAGATACGGATCTCAAAATAACAAAGAAAAACTCAACTTATATATATAGTATATAGTATAATGTACTTTATGAAAATTAGGGAAAATAAGCATAATAGGTATATACTTACACATAAACCCTAAATGCATCTATATGAGGGACCCTTAAGCTATAGTCTAGGCTCAACCACCTAGTTCTCTATAACCATAGGCTTGGATACCAATCTGTCACACCCCACCAAGGCGGAAACACGAGGCGTAACATCATGGATATCATCACAACACAATGGTCATGACAATATCAAAAACCAAAAGAATGACATCTTGTATTAATGAAAAAGGGTCTCACCAATACAAGAACAATATCTCACGATCCAAATAAAATCAAATAACATTTAACAAAATCATGCAACAAACATAAACAAACTCAGGAGCAAACTCCAATACAATCCTAGCGGTCATTCTATCCACCTCTCTTAACCTTAGTATACTAATGAAGCTCACCTGAAAATGATGCTTAAAAACGTCAACACAACGGTTGGTGAGAGTCATAGGTTTAAGACACTCAAAACAAACCTTTAAATCTAATTACTATGATAATTAAAACATAACATAGCAGGACATACAACGTACTATCATACAAGCTAACATGCAATCACATCAATCTACATTTAGACCGTTCACAAGCCTCAAAGTCCACACAACAAAACATAACAACAATTAGACATCATAGCTCACTCAAATAACTCACAGTAATAAGACGATCACGCTTACTACCAATCAAATCCATAAATGCACAAACAAGGGAACGGAACGTGTCCTACGATCCACAACAATAGCAAGTAGCACATAACATACAATAGTCACGTATAGCCCATGCCTTATTTAAAACACATTATCACAGTAACTAAAACATTTAAACTCATATCATCATTTTCACCCCAAGAAAACATAAGGAAAAGAGGCTATGAAACTCACCTGATGCTTAGCTTCCCAGACGATTTCAACAAAAGCTTCACAAAACACTTCACGGATAATCTAAACAATTAAGCACACAATAAGCTACCATCAATTAGGCATTCAACCCAATATGATGTAACCTCAACTATGATGGATATATAATCTATCTACCATAGTTCTATACTTGATTTCACCATTTTCTAACTTTTATATATGCCATTTATACTTCAATACTACACTTTAAAATTTCTGGATTAGAGCAAAATTTTATACTCACTTACGCGCCCTAAACGCACCACTTAAACACTTCTATAATTCTAACCAAAATTCATCATGCTACATATATGTCTTATGAACCTCTCCTAGCTCTCCCAAAGTCATTACCCTTTTACAAATACCCTTTATAAATTCATTAATACTAAGTGTCCAGAATTCAGCCAGAATCTTACCCCCTAAAAGTATGACGTTAGATAACCCTCTTAAGCTTCATAACCTACTTAGCAAAAATTTAGGGGTCACACAAAATATATAAAATAACTTCCACGTGATTTAGAGCCTCTAACTAGATGTCTAAGTATTTTTTAAAAAATCAAAACCAAAACTTAAATTCGTCATAGTTTTACACACTTGATTTTTAAAGACATTTATTTGACCCACTCCCGCTAATAAAACTCACGAGACCAACTTTGGCTGGAAAGTAGACTCCTCTGATGTTATCTCAGTATGTTGTAAATTATTTATTTTGATAATTTTATGAAGGAGTTATGACTGTTACAAAAACTGCCTAATTTCTGCATTTGAATTAAACAACTAATTCGGGCCGCACTAGACACTAACCGCATGATTAAATCACAAAACCAATTGAACCAATGATCAAACAATTCATCATAAACTATAAACTCCAAAAAATTTAAAAAAAAAATAAAAAAAAAAAGAAGAAAAAAAAAAAAAAAAGATAAAAAAATGGGAGCCCTAATTAATTTTCAAAGATTAAACCAATCCATCGTGATTAAATTACAAGATTAAAATAAAAACAAAATTAAACAAAGAATTAGAAAATACCTTAAACCCTAAAAATTTTCTCTCTTTTTTTTTCTCTTCTGGATCGGATCGAGCAAATAGGGGAGAGGGTTATGGATTTAATTTTGTATTTATAGGCCAAACCAATTATTTAAGATAATATCAAATTAGAGTTTTTTTTCCTTTAAAACTATTTTTTTTCTTTCCTTTTTCCTTTCCCCTTATCCTCTTTAAATTCGTTATTTACTATTCATCTAATAAAAAAATATTATTTATTTATTATTTATTATTTAATAATAATTTTTTTACCTTAAGTTTTAAGGTTTTTTTATAAAGACCTAAGCTTATTTTTGCATATACCTTTTTTGTTTAACAAAACGCAATTTTTTAGACTTTTAAAAATAATTAACTTTTCCCAAAATACTTTATTTCACAAATTCCACTTTACAAAAATAAAAAGTCTTCCAAAAACTCTCATATTTTTAACAAACTATTTCTTTCACCAAATGACAACACTTCCATTTTAAATTCATCCCCTAAGAAATCCACAAATTAACTCAAACAATTCTCTCAAAAAAACCAACAATTTCATTATCACAATAAGTTATTATAATTAAATTTCCCCTCAAATAACACATTTCCTTTACTTATAACCTCTAAAACCTAAACTTATCTTAAATTACTAACACAAAAATACGTATACGTATAATTACTTACACAATTAACGCGAAACCGCTTCAATCACCGAAATCATTTCCTTGTCACCAAAAGTGAACGAAATAAACTTCACAAAATTCAACACAAATCCAATCCCAATGAGACGATCACGCTCAATGGATTGATTATCCAATCTCACATATCCCACACAAACACATATAAACATGTATAAACACATAACCATACATTGCAACAGATACATTTAGGTCAACACTACGGTTTGACCAACCTGCTCAGGTCATGGTTGTCACATTCAGTAATTTATTTATTGCATTTTTGTTACTTACAACAACTTAAAAATCGTGACAATTAAAATTCAAGTTTTAGACCGCTCATTAGCTTTTGAGAACGACCTTGAATTTATCAAAACCTACACTATACACGATCGGATTTTTTACCCGTTAGTGCATTTGTAAATCATAAGTAGCGAGTAATATAAATTTAAAACCTGATCTAAAATACACATCACCAATATATTCGAAATGTATCAATATTCCAGTTAAATCATAAAGGTGATTTTAAAATTCGAAGTTTATGGACCGGTAGAAGCTTAAATTTGGTTCATTTCAAGGTTGTCAGGATCGGGATCTTATCTAGGATCGTTTTTGGCTTTGCAAGATCGTAATCGTAGGATCGGATCGGGATCGTAAGATCCTATGAAAACATATATATTTTTGTATAAGGTTATTTTTTTATATTTCTATATGTTTTTATATAATATTTTATATGATGAGCATTTACATATATCCAAAAACACTTCAATATTCACATATTTTATCCAAACATTTTTTAATAGCATTGTATATCATGCATTGATAACTTATGTTTTAAAGAATTATTTAATTTTTAAGTTTTATTGAGTATATATAAAGTTCCACCTTATATGATAAACAAATCTAAATGGATGATAAAAGAAAAAGTTATATGTTCAAGTACCGTGGTAATAAGACGTTAGATATATTGTAATACATACTTGCACAAAGTTCATTCATGTTTCAATCGATAAAAATGAATGATTTAGATACAAAAAAGTTACTATATACGTGCACCTACTTCATGTTTCAATCGTTAAATGATTATGGATAGAAAAGAAATATGAAACGGTCTTAATGAAAATTTATAAACCTTAGCCTAAATTAACAAAAGTCCAAAATAAGGCCATTCTACGATCCTACGATCCGATCCGATCCTACGATCCTATGTACGATCCTACGATCCTGAAACGATCCTGCTTGAATTGCGATCTTGTTACGATCCTGATCGTTTTTTGTGTGTAGGATCGTAGGATCGTACGATCCTACGATCAAGATCGCGATTTTGACAACCTTGGTTCATTTAGTTCTCTAAAATTAGTTTTCTAGAAATCAAGTTTCACCTAAAATAAGACAAAGAAGTGACCATCATCTATTCATCTTGTTCTACTTCATGCACCAATTATTGCAATAAAGTCTAAAAAATAGTGGTCCTTCCATATCTTGTGGAACCGATGTTGAAGATTCAACCTAAAAACTTTGTTTGGTTTTACAATTGACGCATATGAACTTCTTATACTACATGTGTTATTGCTTCACCTCCAAGTAATTCTTGCTGCGACATAATGACGCGTATGGAATCTTTTACATTATCCCAATGAGTCATGCATGTGTGTTATACATGGCAATTTTCCATAGGTTAAAACGAGAATTTATACATCTCTCATTCTATAAAAAAACATTATTCGGGAGTGGGAACAATGACCGAAGAAAGTACGTATTTGACTTGCAAAAGATTTTACAATTTGCAACACTGTGATTTCTACTCGAAAAGCTAGAAGCATAGTTGCTTGATCATACCTTTCCGACGAGCTTGAACAAGATTTACCTCCACTTGTCTGATTAAATAGAAGAAAAATATGCATCAAATTGTAAAAGATGGACATGATGCATATTTATATTGCTCTAAACTTATATCAACATCCTATTTATTGTATGATGGGATATGGAATAGAGCTGTAGCGTTTATCCAAAAGGCTGGACATGTTTTCAAATATTGTAACCGTATTTTTTTTAATTTTTTTTTTTGAAAAGCTTGAACATGTTTTAATATCACAAGACCTTTATATTTACTTTTTTTAGTTTTTTGTTCAAACTTGTTGTTTATCTAACATGTCCAATTCAAGAAATTATAAGTGCGCTATTTATTTTGGAGTGCGTGTAAGAACCAATATGTTCTTGATTGCTTAACCTGAGTGTAAGAACCAATATGTTCATGATTGCTTAACTGAATGTTACGTTTCATGTAAAACAAAGGTCACAAGCTGTAAAACAAAAGTGTCACAAGGCCCCTTAGTGGTGGCCATCCAAGCAAATTTCCGAAAAGCTACATGGCCATAACCCAATAAAGTGGCCTAATAAAAGGTGCAAAAAAATGGATTTGGTCCCCATACACCACATCCCCCCCCCCATTTGTAACGAAAAACGCCCCCCCCGGGTTTTTTTTTTAAATAAATACTTAAATAGTTTTTTGTGTCGAGAACCTTTGTTTTTTCATGGGTTCCACCGTTGGGCGTTATATGACCCAACCCACAGAAAATTAGCCCCGGGCATGGGGCGGGGAGGACGTTGGGGGGGGGGTAGCGAGGGTTGTGGGGGGTGCGCGTCGGGGGGTCTGGTGGGTGGGGGGGTCTCTCGGTGGGGGGCGTCTTGGGGTGTGACGCGTAGTGAATGATTGCATTCGAATCTGTACGATGTGGATCAATTTGTGTTAGGCACTGCTGGGGCGCATCATTCATATGGGGGATGTAAAAAAAATATATATTTTAAATGGGTTAAAAGATCATATTCCCACCGTGTATTATGGAAGTTGTTTTGTATAAGCTGGTACGAGACCGTTCGTTTTCAATCTCGCTTCCATTTACGGTGGGCGTATAATTAACAACTCTAATAATCGCTCTAATACCACCATGCATTATTGAGCTTCTCGCATGTGTCCAATTTTATTCATAGTCACGTATTTCTCGCATGTGTCCAATTTTCATGTCACGTTATAACATTTTAATTCGTTTATAATATGTTGTTCTCTTGATCCTATATAAGTTTTAAATTACTTAATTTACATTATCTATTTCGCTTATGATATCACACGTCTCTCCATCTTATAAAGTCGCATAAAAAATATTAATAATAATAAAAAATTTAAAAATTTAAAAAAATTAAAAAAAAAAGAACAAGTCGCATAAAAATATTTTTTAAGTCACATAAATAGTACACTGCAAAATGTCTTATGAAATGTACTTGCAAAAGTACACTCAATGATTGGGTAAAGGGTTATCTGGTAATTTTATCTCAAGTTGCATAAGTCGTATTGATCGTTGAAGTCGCATGGGGCATTTAGGGACTTTCTAAGTCACATAGGGTATTTTGGCAAAAACACTAAGTTCATGCGGCAAATCAAGAATTTTCTCAATTAAATGCTTATAATAATAGAAATAATACTTGAGTATCTAGAGGATAACTAATCAATGATGATTTAGTGGTAAAAGGGCTTTTGACTATAATTCTAAAATATATTTGAGGTTTCAAGTTTAATTTCTGTTATATGCAAACAACTTTGAAGTGCTCACACCAGCCTTTTGAAAACGGAAGGCTTTACCTAATTTGAGTCTGTGTTGCGGTTGATTCAAACCCCGTAAAATAGTCGGCCAAATAGGTCAGAAACCATGTTTAACAAAAAAAATATTTATCGGATGTAATTACAGAGTTAGTAGTTATAAGATTTGAATGTATATTGATTTGACTTTAAATGACTTTTGATGTAACAAACGAGGTATTTGGTGCCCGATCGTTGCTGCGAAGCCTAATATTAGCTAAAAATTGTCTATAAATATTTGATACTGCTATATTTTCGATAACATTTTGACTCTGACAAAAATATAATATGAAGATAAAACTAACAAACAAAGTTTTGATGTATTGTAGTACATCATTAATTCAAAACCAAAAAGTTTAAATGTAACATATTGTAAAAAAACGTAACGACGCAACATTCATTATTTTAATTATCGCGTACAAATGATTATAGGTTCAAATCTATTTTAGCGGATCTCTAAACACAAATACAGTGAACAAAACATATCTTGCTGCATAAATCACCATAAGCTTCAAAACAATGATCTTTGTTGCATGACTTAAATCAGCAATTCTCACCCCATGTTTTTCTGCGAGATGTTATTGTCACACCCCGACAATGGCAAAAACTCGGGAATGCAATATAATGATCAATCATAACACAAGATACAATATAGAAAAAACTACAATGCATAAACTTTAAGTGTTACGAAGACCATCCACCTCGAACAACCTCGAGTGATGTCCTAAATCATAACTAAATCCAAAATCTCTTACAAATATCAAATGCCCACATAGGGGTCGAAATCCAAACTTAAACTAGAACTTTCAAATACAAATAGCCAAACAAATAAACAAGAAAGGCTTCACACGTAAAAATCCACACGAGATGCTCCACATAACACCAACTATTCATCTTTCACTTCACCTAAAAATGATACTCGAAAACGTCAACAATAATGTTGGTGAGCTCGTAGGTTTGGCCTTAAACCCAAAAGTTGTGCCAATAACTCAAAATAGTGGACAATAGTGCAATATGACAGTGAATATATAAGAAGCACCCATACTTAGCAGTAGTCGAACCATCCTAGCATCACCGCTAGTCCGGTAGCAAATATGTCACTTACGCACCTAAAGGGCCTACCAACTGGAGCACTAGATTAGGGCAGGACCTCACACATACTAGGGTAGGCATACCCAGCCGATCCAATAACCACACAAATACTAGGATAGGCGTACCCCTCTGATCCAAACAATCATACAAATACTGGGATAGGCGTACCCCTCCGATGGAAACAATCATACAACACATAATATTCACATAGCAGTCATAAGCACATATCTTGTCCCAAAAACAAAACCATATTTCACACAGTCAAATTTCAAAATAGTTCAAAACACATTTGAGTATCATTTTCCCCCAACGGAAAAACAATAGAAAAATGGGGCTACGAGAACTCACCTCAAGCAAGTCTTAAGCAACCAAATCTCAATCACACAAGCAAATGCAACGACATCCGCACACGACCTAGTCCAATTAATGCCCCATTAAATTATTTATTTCCAAAACAGTCTTCACGTTTGATGGATAGAGGCTAGATGTGTTTTACAATTACCCATAACAATTTAGTGGTGTGATGGTTGACGCCTCATCCTAAAATATCTTATCAATCTGATATCCCAATGATACATACTTATACTATTTAAAGAAAATAGCTAAGTACTATAAGTAAATATTTATAATAAATAATTATAAATATATCTCGATAAGTCCATTCGGTACCTTTAGTTCCTAATAAAATAATCATAATATGGTTGAAAAGGACATGTTTACTCAAACTAGACATATTAGAGAAGTTTCGAGAAAAATATATTTTTCGTCTTTTAGTGAATTTTATTAAATAAATAAAATAATAAAATAATAAAATTATATTTTATTATTTAAAAACCAATTCATGTTCTTAAGTAAAACTTTCTAAGTATCAACTTTTTATGAAATTTCGATATGAACCGTACGTTTATATAACGTTTTCCAAGGTTTTAAACCTTAATTTCAACATGTTTCACCATTTTGACACTTGTTAATACAAATAATGTCTAAAAACGTTATTTATATTTTTCGACCTCTCAATGTTTTGATAATAAAAAAATGTAAAAACGTTTACGATAAAAATAAACGTTGTCGGAACCCAAAATCACTTTCACTTCATTATTGAAACAAGAAAATAAGATGAGATAAAATGGAAGAAATTTAGAGAGAAGCGTCCAAAATACGATTCAATCCCAAAACCAAAGCCCATTGATATACATAAGCTCATACTAATAAGTAGAAAATAAACCGGACCATAATAAGCCAACAAATAAGCCACAACTTATCTATGCTTATTGGTCCGTGAGCTTTTAAGCTCCAAAAACATATCCATAAGCTAGAAATAAGCTTAATAAGCTACAACACATATTTGGTTAACACGTAAGCCAGAAAAATAGTCCGCGAATATACGCAATATAAAGCAAATAACCAAAAACATATCCCTTGTGTTTTTCTTAAATAAGCCACGAGCATATAAGCTCAAAATAAGCCATAAAGTGCTTAAAAATAAGCCCAAAAAATCTATACATGCTAATATCCAAAATAAGCTATCTAGCAATATATGTTTTTCAACCATCACGACCACAATATCAAAACTACAAAACCCTCTTTGTTTCCTTTTTTGTTCGACGCAACCAAACACCCCTTTTATATTCGTTTCGCTTTCAAAACTCACTTTTTACGACGATCAACTTGTACAACTAACATCTATGCATCAATATAAACCCAAAAGGACAAACGGAATTTATATTTAGAAACTTACAAGAAAAGTCTTTGAAATATAGATTTTGACACGAACCGGACAACCCAAATGTTGTTTAAATAAATACCCAAATACTCGTATCAACCCACAATATCACGTTCATGATCAAAGTTGGAAAATTTATGGTGTTTGGTTGTGGCTTGGTGGCGGACGAACAACACACACCCTAGTGTGTTTTTTTTGAAATGAAATGGATAATGAGAATAATGTTGGTAATGGGAATATATTTGTACAAGTAGGGAACATCATAGCAAAAAATGGCATCCTTGTCTCCTATGAGACTTGAACCCACGCCTAGGAATCCTAGGGGTTCATCTCCTTCCTTTTTGTGTCGGGTTCATTTAAAACTCGTAAAACTCGATCGTAAAATCTTTTTCAAAGTTAATTAGTAATTTTTATTCAATTAAAAATACTTTTCCATTAACCTAGAGTATTTACACGATATAATTACACCTTATACTTCCCAAAAACTCATTTGGACATTAACGGACGTGTCGGGACTCGTTTTTTAGCATTTCTCAAATTTTACGGGTCAACCCCAGCGAAAAACTTAACTAACATAAAATAACCTCTAAATAGGTCTATAAACACAATGAACTAAAACTTAAATCGACAATTCTCAACAAAATCACCACCATCAACACGGTACAATATCTGAATAAACTAACAAACGTCAAATAGTCCATAGAAAAACCATCAAAAACAACGATTGTTCGTGGAGGTTTCCACATAAAGACCCCTTGGTTCTGGCAAATGGATCACAATTACAGGTACCTAGGAGCATACCGATGGAATGAACGAAATACGAACAGTTAACATAATATGGTCATAGATCTTAGGTTGTAACTTGATCATGAGCGAATTTGTTGATGTTGCACCCATCAAGTATGGAAAGTGCCAAACATTGGGAACTACCTGGGGAGTTATTAAGGAAATGGAAACAAGGGAGAAGCGATAACCACTTAAAGGAGAATCGATTAGAATTTCGTCCTTTGTTCCCCATAGTAACTGGGGATCAAAAAGCACAAAATTTGATGACTTATTAAGGGAAAGACGAAGTAAGAGCATGCTATTGAAGACGTTGCAAGATATGTCAGGGAGGCATCCGTTGATTGTATACGAACAAAATACGAGTCCAAAGGCAAGGTAAGAATAAGAAAAGGTTTAGCTAATAAAGATATTAACTCTTCCGGGAAGTAGTAACGCGTAAACAATGTCAAACCAAGATCGATCAATATTCGAACGGAACGGATTCAAACTTCTCCTAGAATAGTTTCCCGTGCCAAATGAAATTCATATAATATATAAGTAATTCAAAGGATAAACGTAAAGATTTTATAGGATTCTTTAGTAATGAACAAAACAAATAGATTGATTATGTGTCATAATTTCATCACTACATCGAAGGCTTTTTTGTAAATATATTGATAAGATAGCTTGGTATCCAAACTGTATCAATGATTGTGATCCTCATTGTGTAGTGTACATATTCGAGTTAGGTTCTACCAAAGAGGGTGGGGTCATATGGCAATCTAATAAAAATAGTTTTCCATTCTATCGGTCAAAATCAATCAAAAAAGAAAAGCAGACACAAATAGTTTTCCTTCTCAAACAAACGTGTTTGAGGTTCTTTTTTTGAACACCCAATCAACCCCTTTTTTGTTAGTTTGTTGTATTTTTTGTTTAATTTTTTATGGGATTTAATTACCAATGAAATAAAATAGAGAAAAAGAACTTCAAGAAACTAACCATTTTCAAAGAGACAAACACTAGTGAATCACTTTCCTCCTCTCTTCGAGATTCCTTCGATTCCATTCATTCCCATTTTAAAGAATAACAAAAATCCTAACGCACTAGTCTAATTGAAGACTTTCAACGATCATGCTATTTGAAAGAGCTTTCAACATGGAGTGGAAACTCCATATCGTACACAAAGAGTAACCGCTCTATGAATATCATCCTAATTCAGGTCTTGTTCCGCACTTAAATGATAAATCAAAGCCTTACCTTGACCAGGAAAACCTTGATGACATAATCGTTTCTTAGTCACTAGAAAATACACATCACTGGAGGTTTGGAACCCTGTGTACAGTGTACGCGTGTAGCATGAAAAGAGATTGTATGTGCAAGGTAATCGGTAAACAAAGTGCTATTTTCTTGCCATTGGATCCTCAAGGGTGTGATTCAGATGATCAGAGAGAAGACAGGTCCTTTTTGACTGGGAAGATGCCAGAAAGAAATGGAGGAGTGAACAGTCAGCAGTGGTTGAAGCCGGAATGCTCGGATAGCAATTATTCCATTTTTTTTTATCGACAAGACAGCTTTATGGGAGAAGAAAGTTGCCACAGACTAAGAGGGGTTTAATTATAGTAAGCCAAAAACTTGAGCCTTTTACAACATCTATCTTAAAGGGGAGAGCGACAAGACTGCTTCAAAGAGAACATCGAGACTGCCATCATGTTTTGGAGCGGCTAGGGCCCGCAAAAGGTTTGCCTGTAAGGAGACCGTAACTTTTATGAATGAGGAGGAGTTGGGCCATGTTTCTCGTTACTAGTCCAATGTTTAGACTTGAAAGAAAGTTTACTACTGGGGAGTGCAGAAAGACCAGACTAAAGATGGAAGAGTAGCACAATCGATGAGCCTAAGAGCACAGGGAAGCTCTAAAGGTTAGTGAAAGTCGGAAACATTGTGGGGGTTCTGAAGCTTAGGAGAGGAGACAGTTTCGCTGTCGTTAGATTATGTGGCAACGTGAGCCAACACCAGTAGAAAGGAGGAGGAGACAGAAGGCTGTATTCTGAATCTATGCCCGATTTAGACAGTTCAAAGATGATCATTGATGCTGGGAGTTCGGATAACATAGCGTCCACGAGGAGAATGTGGGTTCAGTTGGGCTGGGGAAGTGAAAGCAGGATGTATGGTGTAAGGTCGTCCCTATGTATTACATATCCTACTCGGAAGACCATGGTAATACGAGTAGGGTGTTACCTGCGTAGGGAGAACACCAGTTGACTTTTAATAGCAAACGTGGTTATTGCCATCTGAGTTAGCTAAGAAGAAAGGTGTTGGTATAGCATTTATGGACGTAGAAGAAGAGTCCATAGAATGCTATACCTTGATAGTAAAGCCAACTAGTAGAGCCGAGGATCGGTGGGATGCCATAGCTTTAAGAGATAAGGGCTAAGGCAATCAAAAAGGCTTTTTTTACGAAGGAGGCCCCCTCCTAACTGATGTTGTAAAAGGGGAAGTGCATACTTTTTGCAACACTCTTTCTCCGGCTTGATTACCCCCTAAGAGGAGGATATAGAAGCAGATTTAGTTGCAGGAGGAGTGAGTCCTTCCTGCAAAGCGGCTTCTTCTCGCTTATCCCTATTTGGGAATGAGGAGATCCGACGTCAAGTGGAGAATTCTTGTCGACTGGAGCGGGAGAGTGTCGTCCGTGTTCAACGCCTGCTTGACTATCTTAAAAGGAGGCAGCTAGAGTATGTAGATGGGCTTTGAAGCAGGGCCAAAGATATTTCAAAAATGAATAAGCATGAGAAAACCCACATTTATCCGCACCATGGCCTGTCAAAAGTGAAATCGGAGAGGCTTTGGAAGAAAAGGTTCTGAACTAGATAGGGACCTCCCTACCACACAGCGACAGATTAACTAAGGAATGCGGCAGGTGAATTTTTTAAGGAGAGCGCTTGAAAAGATCAGCTGATAGTTGTAAAATACAGCATAACAATTATACCCTTAAAATAACGCCAAATAAACTCCAAAACAGACCAAAAATGGCAAAAATATGCTTTATTGTGTTTTGTGTATGCAGGTATGGATAAGTCAAAAATCACAAGAAAACCTCAAAAGTGAAGCAAACACGGACACGAGAATCAAAAGATGTACAAAGTCCGAAGCCGCCCCCAAAAAGACCAAAGCCTTAGCCAACTGTCATCTACAAGGCCATTCTTTGCAATTCCCCACTAAAAGTTATTTATAACTTTAGAAGATGAAAAGAAACGACAAGGACCAAAAGTGCAAACCCCCAATTTCAATCAGTTTAACATGTCAAGAAAGGAGCGGAATCACGTTTTACTATTCATCATCGTCTCTCTACCATTTTCACTAGGACTGCCAAAGACCCCCAAACTCCAACAGTTTTAACTGTCGAAATAAGGGCGCCAAAGGTGTTACTGTTCACCCATCGTCCCGAAAATTACCATCCAGTCAAAAACAAAGGGGTTTCTCAAATTAAAGGGCTAGATGGTCAATTAAGGAGCTCATAAGTGCAAGGCAAGGGTCAAATCAGTCTTTCCAAGAGAATCATTAGCCCAAGTTCAAGCTAAAGCCACGTCAACAATGGTGAAAGCACAAAATTATGTGGGTTTTTGTGCTAAAACACTCACAAAAGAAGCACAAACGTCACATCAATGGAATGACACGCTGGCAATCCTCAGGTGTCCACAGCTTGATCAAACGGCCACAAATGAAGCTCAAATGATTGAAGAAATGATTGGCCAGGATTGAAAGTTTGGAGGGCAGGGCAAGAGATCCTAGAAGCTTCCTCAAATGCTATAAATAGAGGCCTTTTCTCACACACGATGAGTAGTTTTTTAGGAAGTAGTAGCTTAATTTAAATTTTTTAGCTTAATTGTTTTAGCTTATTTTCCTTAAAATCGTTTTGTAATCTCTTTTCAGTAATGTAATCAAGGTTTCTAGTTAATAAAATTCAGTGTTTACTTTAAATCTTCTTAAATCTCTTTTATATAAGCTCATAATAAGCTCTTTCAGTCTATAAGCTGAAATAGAGCTGTTTGAATTCAGTATTAATCTTATCTAAACCTTAAATCAGTTAAATCTATTATGGATCTTACTAAATTTGAGCTTTTGGAAGGGGATCTTAACTTGGAAGAGATCCCAAGGACTTATACCCTAGCTTATTAATAAGCTAGGGAGCTTGTAGCTGCCATTATTGGTTCCTTTTGTTTAGCTAAAGGATCAAGTAAGTTTCTCTTTTCATTCTTCTCTAATTTTAGTTTAAATTGCTTAGTTATAGCTTATATGTTTAATATTGCTTATTTGCTTATTCTCTTTGCTTATTAGTGTTTAAATATCTCTTCTAGAGCTTATTAGTTATATGTTCTAGTCTGTTTTTGCTTAAATAGTTATAGATCATTAGTTACTAATTTCTGTCATAAAAACTCATAAAATCCAAAAATATTAGCTTAATTAGTTAAGATCTTAGAATTTTACTTATTCAGTTGTTTAATCATGATTGCTAAGTTTGTTTTAAGCTAGTTTTTATCTGGTATTTAGTATTTGTTCATTAGATTTCTCTTAAAAAGTTTTTCTCAAATCTGTCATAATCTAAAAGGAGTGTTTGGTTTAGTGCACTCTTGATTTACACTAGCAGTACTAACATCAGTTAGTACTGCTGAACCTTTACACTACCAGTACTAACCATAAGTTAGTACTGTTAGCTTAGATTTTAGCTTGTCAAATTCAGTAGTATTAAGTTTAGTTATAGCTTATTATGAATTTAGCTTTAGTTTTCATTTTCTAGCTTATTTCATAGCTTAATTTTGTTCTTAAAAGTCAAATTGCATCAGCAGTACTTTCACTTGAAAGTACTGCTGAACTTTTACACTAGCAGTACTAACCTCAGTTAGTACTGCTGTGTTCTTAGTTTAATTTAAAACAGTAATTTTAGGATTTAGCTTATCAAATTCAGTAGGACTTGAGTTTTAATATAGCTTAATAGATTTTAAGTCTTAATTTGCAATTTCTAGCTTATTTTCCTAGTTAAATTTAGCTGTCAAAAGTCATAAAAAACCTGAAAACTCCAAAAACAGTACTTAGAATCTTTAGGATTTAAATTTGTTAATTCAGCTTTTAAGTCTAGATTTTACAGCTTAATTAGATAGATTATAAGTAGTTTAATAAGTCCTTAAAGTTTTAGAGTCTAGTTTAGCTTATTAAGGTTTTTAGCTTATTTGGATTTTGTGTTACTTTGCTTATTTCCTGAGTTTGCTTAGTTCATGATCAATTTCAGTAGCATAAAAGTAGTTTAAGCTTTAGTTTCTTTTCATTTATAGATTAAGCATATCATAAGCTCTTTAGAACTTCTTTCCTTTTTCATTTTGATCTAGTTTTGAGTTTTTTATAGCTTATTTTCTAAAACCAAGGGATAAGCCCTCCTTTCTGTAACAGCTTAAAGATAAGTTCTTTGCTTTTATTGAGCTTATTTGTGAGTTTCAGACCATAGTGCCTTTATTAAGTTTGTTCCCACTAGCTTCATTTACAACTTTGCTCTTTTAAGTTTTTGATAACAAGCTCTTTTAATTTTCAACTTATTTTTAAGCTTTAAAAGGACTGTTAGTATAGTCGGGGTTAAGCCTTAGGGTAGGATTTGTAATTTTCTCATTTCTTTGTTTTCTTAGTTAATCATTGCCCGTTAAGTGTTTTAGCTTCGTTAATCCCTTGAGTGTTTTACACAGTTAGTCCTTAGGTTATATTTTAGTTAATTTTAATTAATAATTAGGGTTAGTTTTAATTAGTTTAATTAAACTTTTATAAAAAGATAAAAATTAGGGCTTTTATTTCTAGAAACCAAATCAAATATCTTTGCTTCATTCAAATCAGGATCCGAACCTAAACGTGGTTTCAATTTCACTAGTCATTGGGGATAACGACCCGGGTGATCATACTTACCCGGTTTAATATACGTATTATATATTATATTATATATATTTTTTTGAGAGTGCATTTTATCAAGGTAACTTGGTAATTTTCTTAATTTCTCTTTTAAGTATTATATTTTTATGATATATTTACATGAAATAAACTGCTTCAAATCATTTTTGGCGCACGTTCCGGAAACTAGGGTTAAGATTCTAACGTTTTTGTGGTTTGTTGATTTGGTTTGAAGACCTTTCGTCCTCGAAAGTTTCATTCTTGTTTAAAATTCCAAAATAAAAAAATATAAAATATAAAAGTAAAAAAAATATTTTCCTTTTCTTTTTAGTATAAGTAAAAGATAAAAAATAGAAAAATAAAAAAATAAAAATAAAAATTCCTTTAAAAAAGAAATAAAATAAACAAAGTTGGTAATCGAACACCAACATATAATATCTTCCATTGAGATATTATCATTTCAATTTCCGGTGAACTTGCAATTGTTCCAATTCGTATCAACAGATTTAAACTTAACCATTGTGTCTCTACCAATTACGGCTTCACCTTAGAAAAGCAATTTGCATGAGCTAGCGTAAAGTGTTGATTACTTTGGTTTAAGTCTCTCCGTGTAACCGTTAAAATCATTGCTAAAAAAAAATTAGTGTAAAGTTTTGCTTTTTAATTGTTAGTTTTTTCTTTTATGCGCACTCGTCGCAATCCTCGAAGAGGTGCGTCAGACAACAAACTCTTCCGTTGTTGAAAATTTTGATTTAGAAGAACCATTGTTGAACAAAACATTGTTCCAATGGCCGACAATCGTACGATGGCCCAAATGGTTTTACAAGCACCCATCTCGAGGTTATGAAGATGAAATAGTTGTTTTCACCGATCAATGCTAACAGATTTTCCGAGCTTACAAAACCTTTAATCAACTTGTCAAAGTAATAAGTTTCACGGGTAGACAAGATCCCCACAAACACCTCGATTTATTAACAAAAGTCACATCCAACGTTTAGACATCCCGAAGTTCCGAACACTTCGATAAAGCTTTTGCTTTTTCCTTTCTCTCTAGACGGTGAAGCCCGAGATTGGTTAGACAAAGAACCACCAAGATCAATTCTCACATGGGACGACCTTGTTTCAAAATTCATAAATCAATACTTCCCACCTTCAAAAACCACTTACTATCGGAATGAGATCATTACTTTTTACCAAAAACCCAACGAAGCCTTCAATGAAGCATGGGAACGTTTTAAAGGACTCCTTCGTCAATGTCCTCACCATGGCTTCTCGGAACTTCACCAACTCGATACTTTTTACAATTCTTTGAATTCAAACGATCAAGATGCCTTAGATTCCGCCGCGGGTGGCAATTTCTTAGACAAGATGCCTCAAGAAGGTTTAGCGATTATTGAAAGCAAGTCAAAAGTTCGTTACTCAAGAAGTCGTGCTAATGATTCAAGAGTGAGTACGGATGCTCCTCTTTCTAATTCTTCACTTTCCAATAATTCTTTCGATATGCAACAAATAGCCGCTTCTCTCGAGGATAAAATGACCATCAAGATGAACCAAATGATGAATCAAATATAAGCATTTAGTTGTTACTACTCCTGCACCCATCAAAGCGGTTGAGGAAGTATGTGTCACTTGTGGATCAAATCACCATTTTAACCTTTGTCCGTTAACTCGAGGTGGAAACCGAGTTATCCCTCTTTCATGACCACCATCCAACAATTTCAACCAACCGCATCGTTGGTAATTTCCCAAAGAAACCACCTTCCAATTTTGGCAAGTCAAATGAAACCACTGGGTTTTCAATCAACGAAATGTCCAAACCAACTAAGAACCGTTACAGGAAAAAAACCAATTCCTACTACAACCCAAAACCGTGGAGGAAACTATAATCAAACCGTCAAAATCAATTTATCAACTCCAACATACCCACTACCAACAATCAACCCACCAATCAATCAAGTATTACCTTACAAACCTCCACAAATAGTGTTTGAAAACGATTTTGAAAGCTATGTCAAGCAAACGATGCGGTATCAAGAATGTGCAAAAATAAAATCAAGGTTTGCAGATCACTGGCTAATGATTACGATTTTATTGACAAGTCTTTTTGTGAGAATTTTCAAAAATTCAGCCTCTACTCGAATTAATAACACCCGAGAACAAACCGTATCAAAACCCCACGTCATCAGAATCATGACTATTCACCACAAGGAGTGGTAAGACTTTGGAAGAACCTTCGACTCTACTTGTTCCTACACCCGTTGTTTCTAATCCTCAAAAAGAACCTGAACAAAACCCGGAGACATCAACGGAAAAAGTGCAAAATCCTAACTTGGAAAATACCACACATGTCCAACCTTTGGAGGAAGAAGATTCAATTTTCATGGAAATTCTAAAACCAAAAGCAAAGAAAACAGTTAACGTTGAAATTCAAGATCTTAATTCTCCAAATCCTAATTCGTATCAATCTAAACTTCCTTATCCCGAAAGGATGAGAGTTAGAGAACACGATAAACCGAGTGCTCAATATAGCCGGTTCTTGAAGATGTTCAAACAACTTCGTTTAAAGATTGGATTGAAGGATGCTCTCATCGAAATGCCAAAGTTCAACAAATGGTTAAGCTCGTTGCTAAGGAATAAAGAGAAGCTTGAGGAGATTGCTATTACAACTGTGAATGCTGAATGTTCCGCTATCATCATGAATAAGGTTCCCGAAAAGCTCGAAGATCCGGGAAAATTTCTCATTCCATGTGCTTTATAAGAGCTCAATAGAACTAGTGCTTTAGCCGATTCAGGAGCAAGTATTAACCTTTTACCTCACTCTATGTACAAGAAACTTGGGCTTGAAGCTTTGACTCCTACTCGTATGACACTCGAGCTTGCTAATCGTTCCATTTCGCACCCATGGTTATAGCAGAAGATTTGTATTTAGAGTTCGAATGGTTTCCACTTTTCTTGCAGATTTTGTGGGGTTAATTTGAGCCCGATCCAAAGTGCTATTATTCAGGAAGACCTTTCCTCGAACAGCAAAACTTTCCTTGATTTGTACGAGGAAAAAATAGACTTTAAGAGTAGGAAAGACGAACTTGTTTATTATATTGAAAAATCACGAAGAACAAGGAAATAATTTGTTTCCACGCCATTTCTATCAATCGATTTCAAAAACGATCCAATTAGGCAGAACCAAACTCATAGTCCTATTGATCCTCCTCCTAGTCTTCTCCGTGAAGACTATGACAATTTGAGAAGTTAGCCGATGAACTGCCCTCTCGATTCGTTACCACTGGTAATGGATAAGTCCGATTCTTAAGAAGGACTTGCATGAAGAGAACGTTCAAGATCACTCAAAACCTCTTCTTGATGAAATGGAAGAAAATGTCGAGATCAAAAATTCCAACGTTTCCGAGCCAGTTTTACTCAATACACCTTTATCCGATAATTAAAAGCTTTTGGTCCAGAAGATAATCATATGTATCGATGTATTTCCTTGCCATTGAATGTCTTTTAACTATGAGGAAGGATATTTCGAATCAGCAGAGATGTAACTTTTTTCCTTGATAGATCAGCTTAGTGATGATGATTCTCATAATCTCGTTTCCGAAGTGATCACCAATCATGAACCTTTACCACTTTCAACTTTCCAGTCACAGGGAAATATTCATCAAACTTCAGTTATCGAGTCTCTTCCCGTATCTCCTACCCCCGTTGAGGATAGTGAGCTCACTCAAGAAGAAATCGATATTTTCCTTGTTCAGGATGATTTAATTCCGCCTGATGTTGAGAATGATGATTCAAAAGATGAAGTTAATGAGTTACCTAACCTGGACCATCAAGATGATCCGTCAATTCCTCGTCCTCCACCAGAACCACCGGATATTAAGAAATGTTTTGAACCCGAAGTGGGTATTTTGATAATCAAAGAGTCTAAGGGTGTTTCTGAATCCCATGATTTTATGACCGGTATTTTACCCACCCTCCCAACCTGTTTTCTAACTGAACTTCATTCACCTTCATTTTTCCTCTTTCGTGAGTGAAGACACTATTTTTGACCCCGGCATCGTCACGTTTCATAATCCGGTGGCAGTTTCAATAAAAGTTTCTATTTGCTCTCCCTAAGGACGAATTAATTCAGGGATCAAGTCAAGCTAGCGACTCGGTGAACAAAAACAAGCCGCTTCGTGGAGTTCACCCCATGCTTATCCTTTCTATTTTCTTTCTATTTTCTATTATCCTACTGTTTGTGTTGAAGAGGCTTGTTCTCTCTCCGAATTCTCGTGTTAGTAGCTTTGGTTTATTGTGATTTATGCAGGATTCTCCTAACAAATTGTTGAAATCTCTCGTGTCCGGTTTGATTTATCCGTTCAACTCGAGCTTCTCACTTTGTGGTGAAATTAGTTTGGGGAAATCCATAACTTTCATCTTATCGATTAAGTTTATCTTTGCATACCTCAAAAATGGCTTAGATTTACGTAGATCACCCGTCTTTAAACATTGAGCAATGTTTCATTTTAGTTTGGGGAGGGAATCTAATCGATTTAATGTGCTTGCTTGATTGTTTTGTTCCTCGCGTACCCATTTTTATCCCACAAAATAGCAAAAAATTTTAATTTTTTTAGTCTTTTATTTAGTTTAATATAAGTGTTAAGACACAAATGTATTTTCCGCTGGTAAGAATAGAGAATAATTTTACCCGATCGTACGTGTTGAGTTCAGCTTTCTCCCATAACAATTAATGATGATATTTATGCTAGTCTCATGTAGACTTTAAACAACTTAGAAACTTGGCAACGTTAGTAAATGAAGACTTGTGCTAATCTCAAGTAGATTTTAAAAATGCCGAGTTGGATTTTATATAGGCTAAGTATTTGCAAATTTCTTTTGGTGGAAGAACAAGAAAGAGAGTGTTTATTATAAAGTCCATGACATAAACGTAGAATAGTTTGGTTTTTCTTCCAAGCTCATCAGTGTAATTGTGGCTTTTTCTCCCATTAAGCTTGTATTTCATCTCTATATATATATGTTTTAATAAATAAGTTGTATGGTTTTATTTGGTTAATAATTACTAATAGAAGTTTTCTTTATTTCCTTTGTGATTAGGATGAGTACACATCAGAATACTTAATTTGGCATACTATAAGTATCCACATTAGCAAAATTTTGCTTATTCCTTAAAGAGCCATAGGGTATAATGGGATACGTAGAGTTTCCAAGTAGTAAATCATGAAGACTGATAAAAAAAGTTTGTTGTATCTTGCCGGCTCACAACCGATGTTACAGCCTTCTAAAAGGTCGAAAGCTACCGAAGTCGAAATAGGTTTGCTACATCATTCGGAGGCGTGCAGATGTTGTAGCCTTCTAAAGACTGAGGAGTTTAATATGTTGCTTAAGTATTGTCTACTTTGTGCCATAAAGAGCCTAAGGGTATATGTGTAAATAATGGTTCCATTCTTGTCTAAAAAGCCTTCGGGTATATGACATGTAAAGGTGACATGCTTAAGCTAGCCTAATAAAAGCTACATTTTGTTGCCTTGATGTGGACTTTAAATCTTGATGACATTTGATCTTTTTGAAAAGGGCTAGAGCTAATTATTGCGTTCTTTACCATTACACTTTATTCTGAATTAATAAGATCGAAACGCAAGTCTTTAAAGAGCTTTCGGGTATATAACTAAAAGAAACATGATATCAAAAATAGGATTTGTGGGAGGAAACGTAAGTACCACAAATAGTATTTTATGAGATAGTGTTAGGTCATAAACTTGTAATTAGCAATGATCTTGTTTTTAAGCTAGCACGGAAAAGTGAATAAATCAGGGATGATGAGTTTATCTTTTAGACACTTAATTTGCTTTTTGTTCTATGATCCTAAAAGTTACCAATGAGGTAATGAAAACAATACATTATGTCAACACAAATAAGTTGTAGTTAGGTAGTTAATTATCAAGAAAAATCATAAAAAGAGAAAAATCTTTGAAAATGGGAAATCAGGTGTTTTATAACTTATGATCTCTTAATTCTCTCAAACAAAAATCTTTGCTACTTTTCAAAGGTTTAGTTTGGGGAATTCTCGAGGTATTTGGTTATAAGGCATGTGAGATTGCGTGAGGACACACAATCGTTTAGTTTGGGGAATTTTGATAAGTGTAGAATACACATATCTATTTGTACCTAAAAAGACCCAATTAAACCCAAAACAGACCAAAAATGGCAAAAATATGCTTGTATTTGTGTTTTGTGTATGCAGGTACGGATAAGTCAAAAATCACAAGAAAACAGTCAAAAACGAGCAAGCACGGACACGAGAATCAGAAGAGTACAAAGCCGAAGCCAGAAATGTCAAAGCCCAATCCAAAGCCCACTTTCCACTCATAACAAACCACAAGGGCCAGTTTTGCAATTATCGAAAGTCCTTTTATAATCAAGAAAAGAAGAAAAAGAACACAAAGACCATTTGTGTAATCTCCCCAGAGTCCAACAGTTTTAACTGTCGAAATTTGGGCGCCAAACCCATTTACTATTCATTGTCTCCCCCGTTTTCACCCCCATGGTAAAACAAAGGGCTTATGGAAATTAAAGGGCTAGATGGTCAATTAAGGAGCTCATAAGTGCAAGGCAAGGGTCAAATCAGTCTTTCCAAGGGATTCATTAGCTCAAGATCAAGCTCAAGACACGTGGACATAGCAAAGAAACACAAGGAAGGTGGGATTTTGTGCTAAATCACTCAGAAAACTAGCACAATGTCACATCAAAGGAATGCCACGCTGGCAATCCTTAATTGTGCACAAATTGATCCAACGTCCCACAACATAGATCAAATGATTGAAGAGAATGGAAGGCAGAGATTAAATGAAAAGGAAATGAGCTCAAGAGGCTAGAAGGTTCACAGTTCAACGTATAAAACCCTCAACTCTTCACAACAAGCATCTTTTCATATCTATCTTTTCTTTTATAATTTTTTAGTCATGGCTTAAATTTAGTTTTTAATCTTGTAATTTTCCTTTAAAAGTATTGTAAGCAAGTTTTTATTAATGAAATTTAGTTTTTCTAAATCTCTCCAAATTTCTTTTTCATAAGCTCTCTTAATAAGCTAAGTTGTCTCAATAAGCTAATAAGCTCATTTTAAGCTCTTTAGTCATAAGCCTGAAATAGAGCATATTGACTTCAGTAATAATCTATCTAAACCTTAATCATAATAACTTACATGGATCTATTGGAAGTTAGCTTTTGGAAGGGGATCTTAACTTGGAAGAGATCCCAAGGACTTATACCCTAGCTTATTAATAAGCTAGGGAGCTTGTAGCTGCCTTAATTGGTTCCTTTTTGTTTAGCTAAAGGATCAAGTAAGTTTCTCTTTTCATTCTTCTCTAATTTCAGTTTAAATTGCTTAGTTATAGTTTATATGCTTAATATTGCTTATTTGCTTATTCTCTTTGCTTATTAGTGCTTAATTTAGCATAATCTAGCTTAATAATCATAGTTGCTTATCTGCTTTTGATTAAATTAGTTTAAATCTTAGTCTTTCATATATTTGTCTTAAAAACATCTAAAAAACCAAAAATATTAGTTTAAATAGTATAGATCTTAGATTAAGGCTTAATTAGTTGTTAAGTTTTGTTAATTAAGTTTGTTTTAAGCTAATTTTTATCTGGTATTCAGTACTTGTTCATTAGATTTCTCTTAAAAAGCTTTTCTCAATCCTGTTATAATCTAAAAGGGGTGTTTGGTTTAGTGCACTTTGACCTCTGAAAGTCAAATTCACTTACACTCAATTTGAGTGTGATTTAGTGCAGGACTTCCCTTAGGAAACCTGCACTCTTGATTTGCTCTTGTAAAAAGTGCAGCAGTACTAACTAAAAGGAAAGTACTGCTGTCACAAGTTAGTACTGCTACCTTTAGCATAGCTTTTAGTTAAGTTTAAGTAAGATTTAGGAGCTTAGATTCAAGTAGGATTAAGTCTAGTTATAGCTTATTATAGATTTAATCTTAGTTAGTATTTTCTAGCTTACTTTCCTAGTTCAATTTAGCTGTCAATTGCACCAGCAGTACTAACATAAGTTAGTACTGCTGAACCTTTACACTAGCAGTACTAACATCAGTTAGTACTGCTGACTTCTTGGCTTAATTTAGAACAGTAATTTTAGGATTTAGCTTATCAAACTTAGTAGGACTTGAGTTTAGTTATAGTTTATTATATTTTAAGTCTTTAATTTTGTTTTCTAGCTTATTGTCTTAGCTTATTTTGCTGTCAAAAGTTATAAAAAACCTAAAAATTCCAAAAACAGTACTTAGAATCTTTAGAACTTTAATTTGATGATTTAGCTTTTAATCCTAGTTTTTATAGCTTAAATATATAGATTATAAGTAGTTTAATAAGTCCTTAAAGTTTTAGAGTCCAGTTTAGCGTTTTTAGGTTTTTACCCAGAGCTTATTTGGATTTTGTGTTAATTGCTATTTCCTGAGTTGCTAAGTCATGCTCAAATTCATAGCATAAAAGTAGTCTAAGCGTTAATTTCTTTTTCATTTATAGATTAAGCACATCAAAAAGCTAATTAGAACTTCTTTCCGTTCTTTAATTTTACACTAAATTTGAGTTCTTTATAGCTTATTTTCTAAAACCCAGTTAAGCCTCACTTTTCTGCAAACACTTAAAGATAAAAGCTTTTATTTGAGCTTACATTGTGAGTTTCAACCCTAGTAGCTTTTATTAATTTTTTGTGTCCCACCACTTCCTTTACACAACTTTGCTCTTTTAAGTTTTTTTAATTTTCACTTATTTTTAAGCTTTAAAAGGACTGATTAGTGTAGTCGGGGTTAAGCCTTAGGGTAGGATTTGTAATTTTCTCATTTCTTTGTTTTCTTAGTACCCATGCCGTTAAGTGTTTTAGCTTCGGTTAATCCCTGAGTGGGTTTTTTACACATGTTAGTCCTGAATTATATTTTAGATAATTTTAATAATAATTAGGGTTAGTTTTAATAGTTTAATTAAACTTTTTATAAAAATATAAAAATTAGGCTATTTTATTTCTAGAAACCAAATCAAAATAGCCTTTGCTTCATTCAAATCAGATCCGAACCTAGCCGTGGTTCAATTGCACTAGTCATTGGGGATAACGACCCGGGTGATCATATTTACCCGGTTTAATATACGAATTATCATATTATTTTGATATATATTTTTGAAGTGGAATTCTTTATCAGGGTAACTTAGTAACTTCTACTTTCTCTTTTAATATATATTTTTATGATATATTTTATAGGAAATCAACTGCTTCAATCAGGGTTTTGTACAATTTCTACTCAGAGAAGAAAGCACAAGTGAGGGCCTCTCATGGATGCCAGCTTGGCAATCCGTGAGAGGGTCACATTTAATCCAACGGCTCCATTAATCAAATGCTAATGATGTTGAAAATGATTTGATGGCTAGGTTTCCGAGGAGCGTGTGCACAAGAGAGGCTAGAACCTTCTTTGGCACCTATAAATTCCCTTTTTTCACACACAAGAAGGGGCTTTTTCTTTTCTATTTTTTCTTTACACTAGTAGCTTTATGAATTTTGCTTATTGTAATTCGTTTTTAATCAATTGTAATCCTGTTTTTAATATAATGTATCAAGCTTTTAGTTAAATAAATTCAGTTTTTGCTTTTAAAAGTTCTTAATCTCTTTCACTCATAAGCTCAAATCTGTCTCAATAAGCTTTCATAAACTAATTATAAGCTTTTTCAGTCTCTAAGCTGAAATAGAGCTCAACTGAGTTTAGTCTTACTTAAACACTTAAAATCAGTTTTAAAACTTATTTACCTATGCTTAAAAGGATTATGGACATATGGAAGGGGAGCTTAATTTGGAAGAGCTCCCAAGGATTTTAACTCCTAGCTTATTTATAAGCTAGGAGAGCTTGTAGCTGCTTTTTATTAAGTCCTCTTGTTTAGCTAGAGGAGAAAGTAAGTTCCATTTTTTTTAATTCCTTGTTCATTTTTCAATTATAGCTTAATTTTTACTTATATGCTTGCTTATTGCTTAATTGCTTATTCAGTTTGCTTATTAGTGCTTAATAATCCTTAATCTAGCTTATTAAGTATGTTTGTTCAATTTTTTTAGCTTAATCATTTTAGATCATAGTTTTCTATATAATTTGTCATTAAACCATAAAAGACCAAAAATAAGAAGTTATAGATTAGATCTTAATTCTAGCTTAAAGTAGTTATTAATTTGTGTTAATTAGGTTTGAATTAAGCTAGTTAATGTCTGGTAATCAATAAGTTATTCTCTAATAAGTTTTTTTCATTCAAAAGCTTTTCGTAAGTCTGTCAAAAACCTTAAGGGGTGTTTGGTTTAAGACTGTTTGACATCAAAAAGTCAAAGTAAGTTTTGCAAATCGTTTGAGATAGTTGAGTTTTCATTTAAGTTTAGTTTTAATAGATTTTTTTTAAAGCTTAGTTTGTAAAAATCAAAAAGTTATGGCTTATTTGTCATCTCAGCACCAAGGTACTTTTTAGCTTAGGATTTAATTGCTTCATTTTGATCCAAGCTCTTTGAGCTTTTGTTAGAGTTTGCATTGTGTTTATATACACTCACTAAGAGTGTCTAAGTTCAGGTTTACCCTTAAGGTAACCTGCACTACTTGGTTTGTGTTTGTGCAAATTGTACCAGCAGGAACTAATCAGTTCCTGCTGTCCCTCTTTTAAATAAATTTTAAGTTAGCAATCTTAGGTTTTAGCTTTTATATAGATTAGGGCTTATCTTTCAATTTCTAGCTTATTTACCTTAGTACATTTTAGCTTAAAAGTTTTATAAAAAGCCAAAAGACCAAAAATAATAGCAGTTAGAATTTAGTTCTTAAATCTTGATTTCCTGCTTAAGATGCTTGTTTTTAAGATTTAAATTATTAGACTAATAAGTATATTAGCAAGTACTTAAAGCTAAGTCTTAGCTAAGGTTTAATTAGCTTTTAAGCTTTCCTTATTTTTGAGTATTTAAGTTAATTTCCTAGTTTTGCTGAGTTTTTCTTTCCGTTTTTATTAGCCATTAAGTAGTTTTTAGCTAAGTAGCATTTTAATTCTAGATTTAAGCACTTCCTCAAGGAGTCTAGTCACTTGGTAATTCAATTTGAGCTTTATTATTGCTTTGGGTAACAAGTGTTTTAGCAAAACATTAGCTCAAAAGTCCTCTTTCTGAAACAGCTTATTCATAAGCTGTTCTCAGAGCTTATTTGTCACTTTCAGATAAAAAGCTCAGTTTTAAAGTTGTTTAAAATCGCGTTGTTAATAAGTTTAGATATTTAGTTTTGTTAAAAGTGAGAAAAATAAAAAAATTTGCAAAAAGCTGGGGTTTGCCCACCCTCGAACCTAAGACCTCTATCACACATGCCATACGTGTTAACCAACTTGCTTCAATAGCTCATCCGTTAACCTTTCTCCACATTTTATTCTATAACAGTCATATTTTTTTCTTATAAGCCAAATAATCTATTAAGCTTATTTCGTGGCTTATTTTATAAGCTACCACTTAAGTTTTATTTTTCCTAGGATTCTTAAAGCATAAGCTATTTTATGTGTTTTTTCTAGTATTTTTACTATAAGTTTAGTATTTTTAGTCTTTTATTTTCTCTTAAAACTTTAAAAAATCATAAAAAATAGAAAACTAATCCGAAAAATAAAAATATTTTTTTTAAAATTTTCTTTTATCATAAAGTTTGTAGGAAAATTAGTTTCACTTTCGTAGGGTTTAATTTGCAAAAAATCACTTTTTAAAGAACGGGTTTCGTTCCCGTTCTCGGTTTTAATTTTTTATCTCTCGTTTTAACTCCGTTTTCGTTCTAGTTTTTTTAAACTTCATTTTTAGTCAATAAAAATACATTTAAAAACAAAAATTAATTAGGTTTAATTTTGTAGAATTTAAGTTTTTGGCCTTAGTTTTAGTGTCCCGTTTCGCGTTTTAAATTAAAATTTTGAAATTGTTGCTTTTAATTTAGTAGTGATAGCTTATCAAAAATATCTTTGCTTCATTCAAATCATAATCCGAACTAAAACGTGGTTTCAATTTCACTAGTCGTTGGGGAAACGACCTGGGTGATCATATTTGACGGGTTTAATATACGTATTATATATTATATTATATATATTTTTGAGAGTGAATTTTCCTTAGGGAATTTTCTTAATAGCTCTTGTGGAATATTATTTTATAGTATATTTTATAGGAGAGATTACTCTTAGGGCTGGATGGATCATTCGCTCTTAACCTTAATGTGAGATCGCAGCTTCATTCCTACAACAATCTCGAATCATTGAAGAAGATTGATCTAATCGATGCTACTTGTGAATAGTACTCACAAGAAGTACTTGGATTTTCCAATTCCGTTGCTTACAATAATCCTTCTCCGCACTTCGTTCCTGATGTTTACACTTCATCTCAAACTTTACTCCTTTTGATGTAAGAAGCGATTTTTACGCTTTGAGGAAGCAGATGCTTTCATAGCAATCAATGATGAACCCAGTTTCACCAATTTTTCATTGCTACATACTCGATCCCGTGGGATGAACTTTTCTTCATTCTCGAGGCACTTCTCAATCAATGATCCATTACCTTCACTCAGCCACAAGGTGATTATTACCGGAATTCAAGGATCTTAAAGGTTGTTGAACCAAAAGAATCTTAACATGAACCTAAATGAAGAAATTCCGAAGTCGAGCTTAAGAGTTACCTCCGCATCTCGAGTTGCGTTCTTAGAGGAAAATACAAACTTCCAGTCATAATTTAAAAAGTTTTGAGCAAGATGAAAAGACCTCACTTCATTAATGTTCTCTCAAAAAACCGAAAAACAAGCAATTGTTGGAAATTTTCCCGATATCCAGAGGGCATAGATCCAGCATTTTGCTCCTCACAAAATCCTTTTAGAAAGATGATTACCAACCTTCAGTCCAACATCAAATGAGGGTTAAACTAAAATCACGACGTTTCATAAGAAAGAAGTAGAAAAACTTCTTGATGCGGGATTGATTTATCCGATTTCGGATAGTCCATGGGTTAGTCCGGTCCATTGTGTTCCTAAAAAAGGTGGTATGACCGTGTGATCACAATAGAAGATAATCGAGCTGTTGAGTGCCAAACAAGATTAGTCACGGGAGGTGCGTTTGTATCGATTATCAAAAGTTAACGACTGCAAACTTGTATAGAACTTTTTCCTGTTACCATTCATGGTCACAATTGTATAGAGCGATTAGCCGGAATCGAGTTTTATTGTTTATTAGATGGTTTTTTCAGGGTATTTTCAAATCCCAATTGATCCTAAAGATCAAGAGAAAACTACTTTCACGTGCCCCTTACGGAACTTTCGCGTACCGTCGTATGCCATTCGGTTTGTGCAATGCACCCGGAACTTTCCAACGTTGTATGATGGCCATTTTTCACGACATGATAGAGAAAACGATAGAGGTTTTTATGGACGATTTTTAAGTTTTTGGGAGATTTTTTTCCTCATGTTCTTTGCCAATTTAGATAAATGTTAAAAGGTGTGAAGACACCAAAAGTAGCCTATAATTGGAAACATGAGTCATTTAATGGTTAAAGAGGGATTGTTTTAGGACATTAAGATCTCTAGAAAGAATTGAAGTCGATAAGGGCCAAGTTGATGTCATTTCTAGCTTCCTCATCAACAACCGTCAAAGGAATTTGATGTTTTTATCGGCATGTGGATTCTATCGAAGATTTATCAAAGGACTTTTCCAAAATCTCTCGATCCATGACCCATCTCTTAGAGAATAAAACACTACCTTTAATTTTTTTAGAAGATTGCATTCTAGCCTTTGAACCATTGAAAAAAGAAATTGGGAAGAAGCTCAATTCTCATTTGCTCCAAATGGGGACCAACTTTTTGAAATCATGTGCGATGCAAGTGATATATTGCAATAGGTGCGTTCTAGGGCAGAGAAGTTGAGAAGCATTTCCGACAAAATCATTATGCAAGTATGACAATGATGAAGCCGAATCAAATTACACAACAACCGAGAAGGAGATGCTTGCAGTTGTTTATGCTTTCGAGAAGTTTCGATCATATCTAATCATGAACAAAAGTGTTGTTTACACGGACTACTCCGCTTTGAAATACCTCTTCAACAAGAAAGACGCCAAAGCAAGATTGCTTAGATGGGTCTTACTTCATAAAAGAATTTGATTTTAAGGTTATCGATACTAAGTGAGACTGAAAAACTATGCAATGCTGATCAACTTTCTCGTCTTGAAAAACCTTACGAGAATGGTCTTTGATCCAAAAGATTACCAATGACTTTTCCTTTAGGAGACTTTAGTGTGTTAACTTCCAAAGACAAAGTACCCGTGGTTTGCGACTTTGCTAACTACCACGCGGGGAAATTCATTAAAAGAAGTTCGACTCAAGAGAAAACAAAGTTCTTTAAGATGTAAAAACATTATTTTTGGGGATCGACCCTATTTCCTTTCAAGACTTGTGCGGGGCGTTTGGGGGGGAGGATCATATAATCCGAAAGTGTGTTGGATGGCAAAGAAGCTTTCGAAATTCTCGAAGCTTGTCATAGTGGACCCACCGGGGGACACTACGGAGCCAACTTTACCGCCAAGAAGGTTTTTGATGCCTTGTTTCTATTGGCCACTCATTTTAAGGATGCCTACGAATTTAGTTCAAAACTTGTGATGCTTGTCAAAGGGGGGGGGGGGGGGGGGGGGTGGGTGGACAAGGCAAAAATCTCTCTAACGTGGATGAGATTTGCCTCAAAATGCCAATTCAAGTATGTGAGATTTGGATTTTATGGGTGAATTGATTTATGGGACCTTTTCCGTATTTAGGGGTTAACAAATATATTCTAGTAGCCGTCGACTAACTTTCCTAGTGGGTTGAAGCAAAAATGCGATCCTACCAACGATGCTGTAGAGAGTAGTTGTTAAGTTCTCTAAAATCCTTTTTTCTCCGTTCGGTGCTCCTTGAGAGCAACAAGCGGATCGTGGTTGGGACATTTTTGTAACGACAAATTTGATAAACGTGTATTGTATAAATATGGTGTCACCCATCGTCTTTCGACTCCTTACCACCCTCAAACGAGTGGTCAAGTTGAAGTCACGAATCGAGGTCTCAAAAGAATTTTAGAAAGGACGGTCGGAGAAAACCGTGCCTCATGGTCAGATAAGTTAGATGATGCATTATGGCTTTACGAAACCGCTTACATGACTCCTATTGGATGTACTCTTACAAGCTAGTCTATGAAAAAACGTGTCATTACCATTGAGCTAGACACAAAGCATATTGGGTCTCAAGCATGCCAAACCTTCGATTTAAAGACCGCGGGCGATCATCGGAAAGCTTCAACTTAATGGAACTTAGCGAGCTTCGGAGATCAAGCTTATGAGAATTCGTTAATTACAAGGAGAAGATGAAGAGCTACACGATTCTAGATAAAGAACCGAATCTTTCAATTGTTGGAGATTCAAGTCCTTCTTTTCAACTCCCGATTAAAGATTTCTCTCCGGAAAGCTCAAGTCCGATGGTCGGACCTTTCCACAATCAACGACAGTTTTTCTTATGGCATGCAAGGTTGTCTATGCAAGATGGTTCTAATTTCAAAGTCAACTGCCACCGTCTTAAGCACTACTATGGAGGGGATACACCACCATTGTTATCTCGGCTTTCCAGAACTTTCCATAAGACAACTAATTTCAGGATCGAGTCGTGCTTGCGACTCGTGATCAAAACAAGCGCTTCATGGGAGTTCACCATGCTTATCATTTCTATTTTTTTCTATTTTCTATTATCTAATGTGGTTGTGTTGAGAGAGGCTTGTTTCTTTCCGAATTTCTCTGTTGTTTGATTTGCTTGGTGTGTGATTTTTTGCAGGACTCTCCCAACAAATTCAATGAAGCCTCTCGTGTCCGGTGTTGTTTCCCGTTTTACTCGAGCTTCTCATCCTTTGTGTGAATTTAGTTTGGGGAGATCCATATCCTTTCATCTTATCGATTAACGTTTATCTTTGCATACTTCATAAACGGCTTAGATTTTCGTAGAGTCCCGACTTAAACATTGAGGAACTAATGTTTTCGTTTTTAGATTGGGAGGGAATCTATCGATTTGATGTTGCTTATTGTTTTGTTCTCACGTACCCGTTTTTCCCACAAAAATAGCAAAAAATTTAAATTTTTAGTCTAAAAATAAATACAAAATAAAAAATAAAAAATAAAAAAAAAGTGTTAAGACATGAATGTAGGTTTTCCGTTGGTAAGAATAAAAAGTAATTTTTAACCCGATCGTACGTGTAGAGTTCTAGCTTTCTCCCTTAACAATTATGGTGTGATAGTTTGGTGCTAATCTATGTAGACTTTTAAATATGCTAGACTTGAAATCATTAGTAATGATTAGACTTGTGCTAATCTAAGTAGATTTTAAATATGCCGACGTTTGGCTTTTATATAGGCTAAGTTTTTGCAAATATCTTTTGTTGAGAAGAATAAGAGATGCTAGTTGTTGTTTCACGAATTAGGATGCTAACTAAGTTTTATTTGGACAACTTAAAAAGCTATAAGAATAACTTGTGATTTTTCTTCTCCGAAGCTTCTTCTCTTAAATGATTAATTATCGTGATTCTTTAATTTTTGCAAAATTAGAGTTTTACTCTTAAAAGGTCATCAAACATATTCAGAGAAAAAGCTTTATCGATGATGAGTCAAACATCGTTGGTAAATAAGAATTTTAGTTCGAGTTTATACTTTGGTTTTCTAAATACGAAATTTTTACTATTTGCAAAATATAAAATATAAAAAAAATTAAAATACTTAAAAAAAAATGTGTGAATATAATGGATGCAAGTTATAAATCCTTAAGTGTTAATATTAATTATACAAACTCCATCACAATAAAGTACATGGGGATTTGTCGGTTCGCTCCCGGATGTAACATCGAAAGAAAGGATGGAGGTTGTATTTTAGGGTTGATATCATAATATGTTAGCGAGATTCTTGTCGGTGGCAGGAGGCCGAGTGTCGTCGAAAGGAAAAGTGATACCAACTCCTAACCTAATAAATAGATGAATAAATAAAGTTGCAAAGTTAGAAAATAAATTGTAAAGTTTCATTTCTAAAACCAAGGTATTCTTTGTGAAGCTAAGGTTTGCATAAAGTTACAAAGATTTTTCATCGGAAGTTCATGCGTTTCGGTTAGTATTCTCGGCTGGGGTTGTCAAATGCCTTAGCACTTACGATGTCGGTTGGGATCGCCTCTAGTGAAGAAAGTCATTCATGGAACAAGTGAACCATTGATGTCTTAGTAAGGAGGGTTTTTGTTTGCTTTGAGTTGTGATTCTTATAAGTGATTAACAATATTAGCCAAAAGGCCCCTATGTATAGCTTGTCGGATTTCAAACTATCTAAATGTGGAATTTATCGGTTTTATTAATTTGAACACAGACTCACCTAAGTTATGATTTAGGTCGGGGAAGAGAATTCACAGTTTGTTATTATATGGTTTCTTTAGATCATTAAGTTCTGTAATTAGCAGGATCTTATTTTTTTAGCATGGGAGAAGTGATAATCGGGATGATGAAGTGATCTTTTAGACCTTAATTGTGCTTTTCTATTTTTCTTATGTTCCTAAAAAGTTACTATTGACCGGTGATGAAACTCATTTACATTATGTCAACACAAAATATGTTGTAGTTAGGTTTTGTAATTATCAAGAAAAAATCATAAAAAGAGAAATCTTTAGAAAATGGGATGATTCGGTGTGTTTTATATCTTGTGTTCTCTTATCTTCTCAAACCAAAAATTTTTGCTACTTTTCAAGGGTTTAGATTGGGGTATTTTGGGGTATTTGGTTTTATAAGCATTGTGATATTGCGTGAGGACACACAATCGTTTAGTTTGGAGAAAGTTTGATAAGTGTTAGAATACACTTATCTTTTAATGCTTAAAATATCCCCAATTAAACCCAAATAAACAGACCAAAAATGGCAAAAAATATGCTTGTATTTGTGTTTTTGTGTGTGCAGGTACGGGAATAGTCAAAAATCACTAGAAAACAGTCAAAAGCAAGGCTAAACAACGGACTACGAGAATCAGAAGAGCCAAAAAGAAGCCAAAGAAGCCAAGCCTCAGCCCAAGCCTTAGCTAAAATCCTTTTATAATATCCACAAGGACCAATCTTGAAAATTTCCAAAGTTATTTATAACTAGAAATAGAATATCAAAGAAAAGGGCTAAAATTGCCAATAGGGCAAAGTCCAGCCGAGTTTTACCCATTTCAGTTATAAAATAGGCGGGTAAATCCCATTCATGTTCTTCGTTTCTTCCCCATTTAACCTCCACTTTACATCAATAGGGGTTTTTAAAATTGAGGGTACAAAGGACAATTCGGTTGACAAGGACTGACATGGCAGAGAATTACATCACCAAACCCTCCCATTGGCCAATCCCTATCAAAGAAGCTCACGTGGATTTTGAGAAAGCACAATGGAATGTGGGTTTTTGTACTAAATTACTCGCAAAGAAACACAGCGTCACATCAATGGAATGACACGCTGGCAATCCTCAGGTGTCCACAATTTGATCCAACGGCTACAAATGAAGCTCAAATGATTGAAGAAATGATTGGCCAGGATTGAAAGTTTGGAGAGCAGGGCTAGAGATCCTAGAAGCTTCAGCTTGGCACTATAAATAGGCCTCATTCTCACACACATAGGGAGTGGGATTTTTTTTAGTTTTTATTAACTTGTTACTTAAATTTTCGTATTTCCCTTAAATGTAATTTTCCTTTTTCACGTATTGTAATCTGCTTTCTTTAATTTAATGAAATTCAGTTTTTATGGTTTTAAATCTCATTTTCTAAGCTCTCATTTTAAGTCATAAGCTCTCTTAATAAGCTAAAATTATCTTAATAAGCTCATAATAAGCTCTTTCAGTCTATAAGCTGAAATAGAGCTGTTTGAATTCGGTATTAATCTTATCTAAACCTTAAATAGTTTATAACCTATTATGGATTTATTGTCATTTGAGTTTTTGGTAGGGGATCTTACACTTGGAAGAGATTCCCTATGGACTTTACTCTGCTTATCTAATAAGCTAGAGAGCTTGGTAGATGGCCTTTATTGGTCCCTCTTGTTAGTAGAGGAGTTTGTAGTTTCTCTTTCATTTTTCCTTTTAAATTCTAGTTATAAATTAGGATATTATTGTTGTATGTTTAGATCTTTTATTGCTTATTCTCTTTGCTTGTTAGTGTTTAAATATCTCTTCTAGTGCTATTTAGTTATGTGCTTTCATCTGTTTTTGCTTAAATAGTTATAGATCAGTATTGTACTAATTTTTGTATAAGAAAACTCATTAAATCAAAATATTAGATTAATTAGTTAAGATCTTAGAATTTATTATTCAGTTGTTTAATCATGATTGATAAGTTTGTTTTAAGCTAGTTTTTATCTGGTATTTAGCATTTGTTCATTAGATTTCTCTTAAAAAGCTTTTCTCAAATCTGTCATAATGGTTAAGTAGTGTTTGGATTAGTGCAATCTTGATTTGCACTAGCAGTACTAACATAAGTTAGTACTGCTGAACCTTGCACTAGCCAAGTATTACTTCAATGTTTGTACTGCTTTTCACAAGTTAGTACTGTTAGATTTTGGCTAATTCAGTAGTATTAAGTTTAGCTATAGCTTATTATGAATTTAGCTTTAGAATTCTTTTTTCTAGCTTATTTCATAGCTTATTTTGTTCTTAAAAGTCAAATTGCATCAGCAGTTCTTTCACTTGAAAGTACTGCTGAACTTTTACACTACCATTATAACTCAGTTTGAACTGCTGTGTCTTAGCTTAATTTAAGAAACAGTATTTGGATTTTAGTTTATAAAACTTGTAGAGAAACTTAGGTTTTTAATATAGCTTAATATAAGTTTAAGTCTTTAATTTCTTTTTCTAAGCTTTATTGTTTAGCTTTATTTTTGCTTGTCATACAAGTTAAAAGCCAAAAAAAGTACTTAGAAAACTTTTGATTTAAATTTGTTAATTTAGCTTATGGATCTAGATTTTCTAGCTCAATTAGATAGATTATAAGTAGTTTGTTAAGCCCTTAAAGTTTTAGAGTCTAGTTTAGTTTTTTTAAGCTTTTAAGCTCATTTGGATTTTGTGTTATCTTGCTTATTTTCTGAGTTTGCTTAGTTCATGCTAAATTTTAGTTGTTTAAAGTGCTCTAGCTAGAGAGATTTCTTTGTATTCATTGTATAAAGCACTTCATAACTTCCTAGATCATTTTCCTTTTTCTTTAACTTTAAGGCTTAATTTGAGCTTCATTTAGTCTGATTTAGTAATTAATAGCCCAAAACCCTGAGTTTCTGTAGCAGCTAGCTTGTTTAATAAGCTCTTTTTAGAGCTTATCTTTGAGTTTCAGACTATAGTGCTTTTGTTAAAGTTGTTCTCCTATCTTCCTTTACAACTTTGCTTCTTTGAGTTTTTCATTTTAAGCTCTTTAAAATTTCGAATGCTTATTGGACTTAATTTGTGATCGGAGTAGTATTCTCAGTGGTAGTAAGTGTACTTTTTTCACTCTTAGTTGTTTTTTCAGTTAGTCCCTCCGTTAGTCTGTTAGTTTCTCTGTTAGTCTCTTAGATCTTTGCAATATTAGTATGAGTGGGTAACGGTCCAACCCTCTTCCTCACAGTCATCATGTGTACCGGCCCATTAAGATAGTAGCGGTACGGTCGACCATGGGGAATAGGTTGTCCTGGTGCAAGAATCATGACTCGACGTCGAAGTGCACCAGATATTGTAGGTGACATCTGAGTATAAAAGGTAGTCTTAGTGAATGGTGTACCATAGGTAGGTGATGGTGGTGTATCAGGTGTATCACTGTCTGTGGTGTCATCAACCGATGATAAAAATGGTGAGATAGTTGGTAATGGTGGTATATGGTCTGATGATGGATCCTTAGATGGATCAAACTCCATATCAGATGTAGGTGAGTAATCAGGAGACGTTGGTGTATAGTCTAGGGATGGTGGTATAGTAGGTGATATGATAGGTATATATGTGGGTATCACTGTGGTGTCAGTCTGAGTAGTGGGTGGATTAATCACTGGTATGGTGTCGGGAATAGTGGTAGGGATAGTACCGAACAAGATAACTCGTCCAGTAGGTGTCCCCACGCTATCCTTTAATGAATCCGAAGAAACTGATATAACTAAAATAGCCATGACCTGCACAAGCAAAAGTTTATATAAATATCCTTTATACTAACCATGCATGATGCGGGAAAGAATTAACAAATGGGTGAATGAACGAATGAAATGAATAAATAGACCATCGGATGCAGTACCACGAAATGAAATGCAATATAATTATAGTAATATTAGTTATACTTAGTATTTAATTACATAATATTTAATTATGTATACGTACTATGTAAAGATCACGTAAGGCGCATAATCACGTAAGGATCACATACTGGTTATAGTCCAGACCTAGTTATATACTACCTGGTTCTCTATAACATTGGCTCTTGATACCAATCTATCACACCCCCAAATAGGGTCCCTTCCGATTTGGCGTCCGGGGGCGTGACGTCCATGGCTATTTCAAGTACAAAGCATAAAGAACGACCTCTAAGGGTACGTTTGAAAAATAAACACCGTTGCATAAATTTAAAATATTAATAAGTTTACATCAATCAAATTTAAAAGGTTCAAAAGACAACATGCGGAAGCTTAAATAAGTTCAACAACGGTATTTAAGATAAACATGGATAAAATCTGGAAAACTGGTACGGCAATAGACTTCATATAGTTCAAGCAACAACATCCATGCTAAGTACCTGAGAAAAACATGCTTAAAACGTCAACATAAAGTTGGTGAATTCATAGGTTTAGTTCAAGCGATGTTATAGTGAACCACAAGATATCAAAACGTATGCGACAGTTATAACAGATACATCTTCACATAAAAAGGTATTTATGTTGCACTAAGCTCATGACACTGAAGCTAATAATGAAATATAGCATGTACATTGCTATTAGTATTTGCTTGCCCTTATAGGTGTCCGACCAAAGACCACTTAACCAGTTTCGACATGACATATATCCATTTAATCGGGAGCCCCGTGAGTAGTGAGTGCTACTCACCCGGATAGGGATAATTAGTCCCAATAGATCTATTTATTTACTCGAGCTCCCTCGACCGGTCCTCCAGTCAAGAAATTAACAGTTCATGATAGTTTGGGCAATTGAGGTCTAAATGCTACTTAGGCAATGCGTAAATTGGGAAATCTTACGTGTAGTCCTTGTGTCCAGTTTTAAAAACAAGCAATGTTTCTCACCCCAAGTATAAAGCATACAAGCAATGTTTCTCACCCAAGTTATAAAATATTTGTTCAAAAACGAGTAAAAAGTTGGACTAATGAACTCACCATGATTTAGTTGAATTGAGGTAGTTGAATAGTCTAGAATAATATCACTCGGTAACGAAACCGGCGATATACAAAGCAACTATGAAATGGACGTTTGATTTAATATCGGATCGAAGTGAATTGTATGAAAATGCATAGGTGTTACTAGTTACTTTTGTTAATAATATCTAAAAATTAACGTTTTGTGACCGGTAGTAATAAAATGTTTCCGTATAGGTAAAATAATATGTATTTTAATATTACAATAGATATATAACGTCTAAGGGAGCAGGAGGACGCAACAGGGAGAGGGGTATTAAATATATAATTTATTATATTCAGATTATAAATATAAGTAGGGGAAGGGAGGGGGGCGGGGGGGTAGAAGAGGAGAGAGAGGGGGGGGAGGGTATTGTTCGCACTAATTTAAAATTCTCGTATCTCACTTAACCATGTACTTTGCTAGTATTTACTAAGTCTAGTGATTTATAAAAATTCGGCATAACCCGTTCGGGTTTACAACGTTTTTTCCAAAGTTTAGACTTTTATTTAAATCATTTTTTTTCAAACCACTTTCAATCCACTTTTCATAATTACAAATTATATATCATCAAATCCATTATTATTTGCAACGTCCAACGTTTAAAAATAATTAAACGTAACGCATCTAAATAGTATACTATTAAGTAAGCTATTCGCGAACTTATCCAATAAGCTACACCGTAGCCTTACGCCTTGGTGTTTTGTATTTATGTTGGGCATTGGCCCGTTAAGTCCAAAAATGTAGTTTTACTTATCCATTTAATCCGATAAGCAAAGCATTAAGCAATGAATATCTTGGTGTTCATAAAGTTGTATCCATAATCAAATAATTGATTTTGGATCCATAACACCTGTCCACAACAACTAGATGCAACTACATACTCTGCTTTAGTAGTAGAGTTGGCAACTACAGTTTGCTTCTTGCATTGCCATGAAATCAATCTACTTCCAAGAAATTGACAACCTCTTATTGTGGATTTCCTGTCTAAACTTACACCAGCATAATCACTGTCAGTATAATCTTCCAAGTCAAATGGTGAGTCCTTAGGATACCAAAGGCCCAATTTAGGTTGACCTTTCAAGTATTTAAAGATTTTTTTCACAACATGAAGATGTAAAACTTTAGGTGTGACTTGAAATCTTGCACAAGCACATATAGCAAACATTATATCAGGTCTTGAAGATGTTAAATACACCAATAAGCCAATCTCTGATCTATATAAGTAAACATCAACATCTTCAGCATTGTCATCCTTCATCAAAGGCTTTGAAGTCTCCATGAGTGTACTTGTTGTCTTTACAGTTGAAAATCCAAACTTCTTCAAAATTTCATCCACATACTTGTCTTGACTGATGAAAATCCCATCATCTTTTTGTGTCACTTGCAGTCCTAAGAAAAACATGAGCTCTCCCATAGAACTCATCTGGAACTTCTTATTCATCATCTTCTCAAACTCAGTACACATCTCATTCCTTGTTGATCCAAAAATGATATCATAAACATATACTTGAACTAGTAGAATATCACCTCCCCGGCAACGGCGCCAAAAATTGATTGAAGAATTTTACACTATATATATATAATATATTATAAAATATAAAATATATATAAGTCTAAAAATCAACAAGATCAATAAAACCGAGAAGTAGTATAGAGTGTTCCCGGGTCGTTTATCCCCAACGAGGCTGGACTGGAGAATCGATACAGTCGAAGATTTGAGTTTGAAGATTTTTGGATTTTGGATTAAACTACGAATTTAATAGCACAATTAAACTATAGAGAAAATTTAAGAAACTAAAATTAATTAACTAACGCGAAATTTAAATACACGAAAAGTAAAAACGTGAGCTAAAACTGAAATTTAAAATCTAAGAAACTACTTTTTACAAATTTAATACCTAAAAATCACAAATTTAAAAAGAAAATTTTAGGAAAAAGAATTGGAATTTTTTAACTATTTTTGAATTTTTTATGAATTTTTAAAGATTAATGAATTAACAAAAATAAACTTTTTCTAAAAATTAACACTAAAATTTTACTTTTATTTTTCAAAAATACTAGATTTAAAAAGAAAATTTTCACAAAAAGAATCAAAAATTTTCAACTATTTTTCTATTTTTTATGATTTTTCTAAGAAAAAGAAATTAACTAAAATCTATTTAAATTCCTAGAAAATACAAATTAAACTAGAAAAATAAGGAAAAATGGTTTTAAAATACTAGAAGGGTGCAGAAAATGAATAGCACAAAAAGCCCTAATTTTTATAACCTAATTGAACACTAATTTTATCAATTAAAATCTAAACCCTAATTTAATAAAAACTAATTTGAAAAATATTAAACCTATTTTATTTTTAACAAAAGACAGGGTAGAAGTTGTAATAAAAGAGAGATAAGGGTAGGCGGGCAAACTAGTGTAAATTTACACTATAGTTAAAACGGGTACCCCTTGACTATCAAGAAATTACAAAACAAACCCCGCGATTAAGCTTATTTTTGGCTTATTAAAAAGTGAGTTTCAGCAAAAACTCAAAACTACAAAGTTATAGAACAGCTTATAGGGAACAACTTTAATGAAGGGGCTTATGGGTGAAAAGCTCTTATAAGCTCTAAAAAACTAACTTAAGCTGCTGACATCAGTAGGTATAGTAAATAAGCTGATTTAAACTGCCCACTTTGGGCTTATATTCAGATAATTTAAAGGGACTTTTAGTGAAAACCAATTGCAGATTTGTATTTAGCTACATGAACTCTAAATAATTCCTAAATCTAAGATCCTAAATCCAATTTTTGCTAACCTAAATCTGAGCTCAAAGACAGCAGTACTAACTTTTTAGTTAGTACTGCTGGTGCATTTTGCACTTGCACAAGAAAAAATTCAGACAACCTTTGAGGTTGCAGCTGCACTAAATGCACTCTAATGAGTGCATTCAAACACTAAATAAGTTCACACTAATTCCTAAGCTCCTATATCACTAAAAGCTATCTTATTCTAAATCAAAAAGTGCCCTGGTGCAGGAACAGTTACTATAAGCCAAAATTTCCACAAAAATGCAAGCTAAACTTTGAACCCATTTTGAAAACTTGTTATGTTATGAAACTCAGCTGC
>BQNB010000452.1:0-11159 GCA_026074375.1 Tanacetum coccineum | reverse complement strand
TCCGCAAGCTTCAGGATGAACTTGCTAATGGCTGTTAATTATAGGAATAAGCATCATACTTGATTTGGACTTCTTGGGGTGGGGCTTAGGATGATTTCCTGTATTCTTTCAGGGTCTGCTCTTAGTCCTTCTTCTGTTACCATATGGCCAAGGAACTTTCCCTCCTTCACTCCAAACGAAGACATGATCGAATCAATCTTGATGTTTACTCTTTTTAACTTTCTCAGCGTTTTTTAACGTCCTGAATTAAGTTCTGCTCACTTTTGCTTTTCATTACTACTTCCTCCAATTGTATTTCTACATTTCGTCCCCTTTGATCGACTAAGACCTTTTCTATCATTCTCTAAAGTGTAGCAGTGGAGTTCTTTAATTCTTTTGGCATATGGGTGAAACAATATACTCTTTCTTCTGGATAAAACCCCGTCTTTTCTTCGTCATCCTCTGCCATTCTTATTTGTCTGTATTCTTTAGGAAGTCAGAGGAAACATTTGTACGGATACTCCATTAAAAATTCTAGCTCTTTCCCTTCCTTCAGAAAGGGATACATGTCCTTGGAATAGGCTTTGTTAAGACTAGAGTAATCCATCTGTACTTTCCAGGTTCCATTTGCTAGTTTGATTGGTATCGCGTTGGTGATCCACTCGGGGTGTCGAACCTTTCTAATTAGTCCTTCCCATAACCAACAGAACACCCTTTCTTTCAGTGCTAGTCTTCCTTCAGGTACCACAGTTTGTCTCTTATGAACCACTATGTAATAACCCTAAATTTTCATCAATGTAATACCTACTTATTGTATTAAGTACAACCATTTTCACAGGAATATTTTAGCTTTATTCCACTCATTATGCAACGTAACTTGCATTTCAAAAGTAAACGAGCTCACGCAACCTATCAATGCCAATCCCATAAGTGTTTTTAGCAAGTAAACATTATAATATGTCAAGCAATATGTTTTAATCACCATTTTATCATATGTTATCTATTTAACGTACCTTTCATAACATTTAATGCAAAACGGACTTTAAACGTTAAACGTTTATATCAAAACCCTAATTATATGTAATATTTACATACAATACAAATGTTCAAGCTATCAAGGCATGTGTACAAGTGTACAATTCATATCTTTCAAATATCTTTTCCCTCCTAAATCAATGTACAACCTCATTTAAGCCCAAACTACAATCCGACAAAGCATAGAATTCAAATAAGCTCATTTCCCTCCAATTTTCTAAGGCATTTTGTACCACCTTTCTAGCACAACTTACAACTTTCCTAAGCACCATATTTAAACATTCTTTCCCTCCATTTCAGCCCCTACTCGTCCTAAAAACTAAAACTCTAACTCGAAAACCCTAATGAACCCGTCACCCCCTAACTAGCTTGAACCAAGTTTAAACCAAGAAACCACCCTTCTCCATGATTCACCACCTTGCCTACTACCTTGCTAAGCACCTCCATCACCACCTTATCACCACCCTAGCACCCTAGCACCTTTTTTACACCCTTGTTCACCAAGTAAAACCACCTTGTCACCTACATGTATAATCGAACCCCCTCCACCCCTCTAACACCTTTCAAAGCTACATCTAGCTATTCCTTGGTCCTTACTCCACTTAACTTGGTTCCTACTCTACTTAACTTGGCCACCACTCTTCATAACTTGGTCCCTACTCTTCCTTTTGACCTATATATACACGAACACATGCATGTTTCCACAATTCACCATATAAGCTTCAAACTACCTTTAAATCATGATCAAGCCAAGCCTAGGAAGGAGAAGAAAGGTCTACAAGCTGTTTTAAAGCCAAAGTTTAAGAAAAACAAGAGTTCTTGAATTCATCTCTAAGTTTTCAAGTTATATTTGCTCTTTTCGACCCATTTCACCTATTCGTGTACTAGTAAGATTTTCTATTCGTTTAATAAGCTCTTGTCTTGTTTTAAATCTTTAATAAGCTCTATTAGATCATGTATAAGCTTCTTATTTAAGCCTTGAACCACAAACCCATACGGTTTGGTTTTCCTAAACCAAACAAACCCATTTTGGGTTTTTAAGATCATAAGCTCTTTTCATAAGCTACAAGCTCGTAAAACTTACTTATTTTAGCTTATAGTAATAAGCTATAAGCTGCAAAACTAAGTTGGATTTGAAAAATACAAAGTATATGGTTTTTGGACTAGAAATGCAAAACATTTCATGCATAGGGGTATATATTGTAACTTTTGAAATTATTAAACTTTCGGGCCAAAAATGTAATTATCCTAATGTTAAACTTCAGGGGTTTGTTTTGCCATACTCTAAAGTTAAGGGTTTAAATCTTTAAAAATATATTTAAATGGTTAAATTTGTAAATATATATATCAAGGGTATACATTGTCATTTTCATATTCTCAAGGGTATAAAATGTAATATTTTTATATTAATTATAAAAATATATTTAAATATTATAAGACTTGATTTTATTAAAGCCCGACACATTTGTCGTTATCATTCATCGATCGAAACGCTATAAAATAATTATGTTATATATTTAACATAATTTATCATCTTCTAGCTTTTGAAGAAACTTAAAAAGATAAAATCTTATCTTTTAAACTATAACGTATCACGTTACTAGGGAGTTTCATGTAAGAGGATTTCATTTGGGTATACGTTTTGACGAGTTGCTGGATTTACGATTTAAAGTGTCCTAGCTCCTCAAACGTTTACTACATGACCTCTGGATTATGATAGCCCGAACAGTGTTACGATATTTCCATAAATTAATGAACCAAATTAACATTTACGTTAAACTTTATGAAATAAAATTTGGAATATCAACAATCAAACTGAGACTTGACATATTACCTCAGGTTGCGTGACGAGGCTGTTTACTCCTATTTGAATTAAATTTCAAATCAATCAACTACCTTATCAAGGTGAGTTCATAACCTCGCATTTAAATCTTTTAAATGTTTTATAAACCCGCGAGGGGGATACATGCTATAAACCATGAATACAAGTGTTTTCCAACTGTATGCTATCCTGATACATTATTGCCTAAGTTACCTTCATTTGCCATGAGGCATCCACAACATCTTTGGGTAGAGGCTCCCACAACATCTTTGGGTAGAGGCACCCATATGGAAACAATTTGTAACAACTTAAATTATGGTTAATGTTTGATTGCATGAGCTTAGGGCAATAATACTGTTTTCCAAGATAATTGTAAATGCATGTAATTATTACCATTACAATGACTTGTATTCAACTATTACATTTCAAACCTATGAATTTCACTCAACCTTTGTGTTGACCCTTTTAGCATGTTTATCTTAGGTAATTGAGCAACCTATGGCACGGAGTGACATTGGACTTGAGGACGTCAAAACTTGTTATCATTCAAACTTTATGTTTTCATGTAGATTTTGGGACCTCTGTTTTTATGAAACTCTGATTATATTGAATGATAACTAAGTTTTCTAAAACGTCTCTTTATGAGTCTTTTTCTATGATTGTGACTGTTGATTCATGAAGTAATACCCCAAAACTTAGCTTCCGCTGCTATATGTGAAAAATAGGGGTGTTACACATTGGTTCGGCAAGGGGATACATTTTTAATTGATGCTCCATGACAAATCACGGAACGACTGTACTTTTTGATCTGGCCCATGCAAATACCTCCATGTTTTACGTAGAATGTCTGCCAGTAACTGCTTGCAATTGGTTGTCAACGTGGCTCCCATCGTCACATGTTGGTCCGGACGTTCATGGCTGATGGTGAATACTTCCTCTACGTCCTCTTTGCTTTGTGTTTTTTCAAGCGACACCAGACCTGAACTAGGCCTTCTTCTGGAGTTAATTCTTGCTCTTAAGATTACTTGTTCTCTTATCCTGGACATTTGCTATTCACATTGATGCCACTACACCTCCTTCCATGATCCTTGTACCCTTTCCAGGTGTTTACATTCTCGTAGAGTCTCTCTACTAGTTTCTATTGTTACAACTCTTTGGTCAGTGGGGAATTTGATCATAGAGTGGATGGTGGAACCTACTGCTTCGAGGCTTCTCATTCCGGTCCTTCCTATTATGATGTTGTACGGCGAATAACATTTTATTATTGTAAACTCCATTAGCACCGTCTTACTTCTTCATTCCTTTCCCATAGTTACTCGAAGACTTATTAACCCTAGGGGGTGATATGTTTCTCCTAAAAAACCTATCATTGGAGCCTTGCACCTTTTGAGCCTTGACCGGATGTTGATATCAAGGTTTCTGAAGCAGTGTTCATACATGATTTCTGACGAACTTCCACTGTCAACAACGATCCTTCGGACTTGATTTCCTTCTATAATTCCTTCTAATATGATGGGTTCGTTCGTCAATTGACTCCGGGGGATTGCTAGGAAGGTGAGTTCGCTCATTAGACCGGACCTTCCTTCTTCGAAAGATCTCTTGCGGTTTCCTTCTTCCCTTATCATGTTTATGACCTTCATACCGTCCCTTCCTTGGTTCATATTCCGTTGGTTATTCTGGCGAATGTCCTTCACTAGATGAGCCAATTTCCCCGAGGCCACAGCTTCTTCTATTTGCTTCTTTAACTGATAACAGTCGTTAGTGTTGTGATCTCTGTCCCCGTGGTAGTCACAGAATTTATTCAAGTTTTGCTTTTCGGGAGTTCCGATCAAAGGCGGTGGTTCTAGGAAGCTCACACTTTCCATGGCGAGGATCTCTTTCAGAGTCTTGATAAGCGGGGTAAAAGTATCTTTTTTGGGATAAGGAGTGTATACCCCCATATTCCTTCGTGCTTTTCTTGGGCCGCCCCTATTTCTAGCTTTTTCGGGTACTCCGGACCATGTCAGACGAACGTACCCTTTGTCCCCTTGAGAAGGACGAACCATTTCTGCTGACCTAGTGGCCACTTCTCCCCTAATGAACGCCCTGACTCTTTCAAACATTTCGTCCGCTGTCTTGGGTATCTTGTCATTGAGCTTCTTAGCAAGTTCTGGATGACCATGACCATGCATAAAAGCTGAGATGCTTAAGACCGGAGGAACCCCCTTTATGTGTGAACTTTCAGACTTGAACCGGTCCATGAAAGCTTGCAAGCCTTCATTCTGCCTCCTCTTGATGCCGTAAATTTCTGTCATGTCTTTAGCATATATTTTTTGTTGTGAAAATTCTTCCAAGAATTTCTGGCTTAATTCCCCAAAACTGTCCACACTTTTAGGGTCCAGGTCGTCAAACCAGTTTTGTGCCGCTCCCCCTAGGGTTTGGCCAAACATTTTGCACCAAACAGGCATCAGCCATTCCTCTTGCTCGACCGCCGCCGAGAAGATACCTAAATGATCCTCTGGATCCTTGTTTCCTTCGTATACTCTAATGTTCCGAGGGAGTATTGCCCTTCGATGATATTTGAAACGAGTGATTCTTTGGGTAAAAGGAGTGGGTTTGGGCCTTTTGTAGGGTGAATTCAGGTCTTTATAAGCGTCTTCCAAACCTTCCTCATGTTCGGAGTCTGAGCTTATCTCTTGGTGTCTGGACCTTTTTTCTCTGGATTTGGACCTTTCCCTTCTTGCTTTCTCCTTGGTTGTGCTCTGGTCCTCCAGCCTTATTGACCTTCTTAAGTGTGTCGGTTCTTTATTCTTGGAGGGGGTCTTCTGACTTTTACTGGTAGAGCGAGTTTGTCTGTGGGTGTCGGATGTGCCGGAGGATTCGAGAGAGAATCGATCAAAAAATCCTTTGGCTAGTGACTTGGCCGAAGCTTCCTTGTTGGAATCGGCATAGACAAGTTTTCTTGGTGTGGCTTTTATCTTGGCTTGTTGGTCATGTTCTTTGATCATGGTTTTAATACATCAATGTTTTCTTTTATGAAGGCCGAAGAAGGAGAAGGGGTTTTTGCGTTTGTAAGACTGGTTCGGTGGGCCCCCTATGGGTTTCTGTTCCTTCGTCCCTTGTCGTCGCTCCCTGAAATTCCTCATCCATAGGTTGCGAGTCAACCATGCCTTCTTTAGTTTTCTTCTTTTGGGTAGATTGGGATGCTGGGTCCCACAGATGGTGCCAAATGTTGAGGTAAATTTACGTAGGTTGCTTGTGCTTGGTAAAAGTGACCTCAGCGGTGATAAATGTCAAGTTCAGCTTGGTTCCTCCGGAGCTTGTTCCTTCGTCTCCTAGCTGAAAGTAAGAAAGAGCACCGTTAGCTCGCCCCGGGGTGTGAATCCGAGACCAACTCCGGCTTAAGAGTAAGTATGGTGGTATGAGATAAATGCGGAGAATATAAAGTATGGTCTGGAGTAGGTGTTGTGTGTATCATCTTGGGGAAATGAGCCCTCCCTTTATACTATTTGGGATTCACTACAAGACATAACCGTGGGGCTCTCTCTTGGTACAAACTATCAACTTTGTGTCATACCAAGGACTGTGATCCTTCGCGAGGACTGTTCCTTTTGTCGGACTGTTCCTTAGGTGCCGTTGCGCTAGGACGGAGCTAAAAACTCCTGACCTGATATGTCCTTCGACATACTAGCTTCTCCGGAATTCTGGTGATGACTCCGGACCTGACTTGTCCTTCGACATGTCAGCATCTTCGGAGTGTTTGTTTAGTTCAGCCCGTGTTAGTTTGGCAGAAGCATCTAAGCCAGATTTATCCTTTGGATTTTTGGGGGAGACTATACCTCATAAGTACTAAAAATGAGCACATACAAGAAAGGCTAAGGCGATTTGGGTGTAACATTTTTTGTGGAGTGTAAACAATGCTCTTTGATAATAATCCGAAATCCACCAAAAAATTATAGAACGCGAAAAGATAAGCTTGGAGGGTGTAACTATAGGGTATCTTGCACTAAAAATGAGTGTATAGCAAGGGTGTGAGGGTAGTTATATGATCGAGGAGACCATAATAACTATATAAAATACTAGCTAAAAACACGGGTTTATCCTAATGCCTCTTATCACTTAGTAAATCCTAATCATACGAGTGTGATCTCACTAGCAATCTCGAGATGAATCGCTAAAGCAAGTTCTAGAATTTATAATACTACTGGTACACTCTCATAATCCTAACCGATACCAATGCTCCAGAAAAAGCGAAAAAACCACACATGCTCGTTCAAATCCATGAACGAGACACATGCGATTGCTCAATTCCTTAACTCGAGCAAGCTAAAGGTTAAAATCATCTAAAGCATCAAAGATGAATGCTTTAATTCTTAAAGATCTAGGGCCGAACCTCACATTTTTGGGGTGGAATTTTTAAGTGCTAGTCATATAACTCCTATTCATGAGACGCTTTTAATACTAACTTTTCATCGATATATACCATAAAAAATAATTTTGGGCTAAATTTACCGTCCTAAACTATGTTTCGGTATATTACACATCATTTTAAGAACAAAACAAATTCAATTGAAGGAATAGTTTCTAAGGCTTTTATTTCCCCCTACACTTATTTTGAACATTGTTTCTAATGTTCTATGAGTACCCGAAAAATGAATAAAGAGAAAATAAAAAAATCAAGAGAAACTAATAATCCCTGGTTTTGCTCAATAATGAAGAAGAAACAAGATAAACCGGATAAATCGTCATCTAAGAATCGTCCATGTGAAAATCCAAAAAACTTCCGGACTCTCCTCATCAAATATAACCTGCAAAGCAAAGTCAAAAAACAACTATACCAAGCGTACAATTCTACGGGAAATGATATACAACCCTATTAATTGTGAATTGAAATCCTAAGAAAGCAATAAAGATAGAGTGGATGTACTAATGTAATCGTAGATTTCTGCAAGAGTTAAGAAAATTAAAAATTCTGGAAATTACACAAAAATTCGAAAAAAAGGCAAAATTCCCGTAGCAACAGTTGGTGACGCCGTCAGGAAAAATCCTGACGTCGTCTCCAGAGTCTGTAAAAAAAATTGTTTTGTTTTTTTGGAAAAGTTATTACACAAATATCCTATTAGTTATTTCCTGAAAAATTTACTTCATAGGCCACAAAACGGTTAGTACAAACATGTGCCTCAAAACAAACAAACAAAACATAAAAGTGTTATTTTTCTAAAATTATATATTTTACGTGTTTGGAAATGGTTCTTAAAAACCAGATATTTTCTCCTACACTTGTTTTGTACAAAATACATTTGATTGTAATTAAGACGAGGTCAAATACAAAATAAAGCATGATCACATAAATCAAATATCTAACCAACAAATAATATAGAATAAAACACACGACACTCCTAAAATGCAAGAAATTAAAAGATTGGGTTGCCTCCCAATAAGCGCTTTTCTTTATTAACAAGTCTTCTAGCTAGACTCAGAGTCATACTCCTTACGTGACTTCGTTGTTACTTTTCCCTTCGAATGATCCATCAAGATCAATTCTCTCTAATTTCCAGCTGTAGGATGGACCAAGCTTATCCACATCCTTATAAAATCCTCTTTCTAAATCTGATGGCCTTTCACACCCTCTCCTAAAATCATCTTCACTAAGTATTACCCTATATGACAACAAGTCATGTCCATCACTAGTCAAGTCGTCCATTTCTGGATCTCTATATGGTGGTTAATTGTTCAGATCTTGAAATTAGTGTTTGAATATAAAAATCCTAATTTTTGGGGCTTTTATTCTGGGTTGATTATTGGTCTCAATTAAACCTTTGACTAAGTAAATATAAGGTTATTGAGGATTCTTTGTTCTCAATTATTCTTTGACTAAGTGAATCAAAGATATATGAGGGGTTCTTCCGCTGCTATAAGTTCCGTAACTGATAGTCGTAAATTCAACCCTTTATATATAATATAATAAGGATCAAAAATCCCTCGGGTCGTTCTTCCCGACGAGGCGTGAATTTGAAAATCGAGTGTCGGTTTGGGAATTATGCTTGAATAATCAAAGATTTGATTTGATTATCTATTTCTACAATTAAAATGCAAAAACAAGTAAAAGAAACCCTAAAACGAAAGCAACTTAAGCTAAAACCTAAAAACGGGAACGTAAAAACGCGACTAAAAACCTAATTTATCAAATTTTATTCCTAAAGTGAATTTTTAACTTTTAATTAACCCTAAGTGACTAAAAAGTAAGATTAAAGAAAACTAGACCAAAAACAGAAACTTTTAAAGTTAAAAACGCGAAGAAAACGTAAACGGGATTCGATCCCGTTCTTTAAAAAATCAAAATTTAAAACTCTAACCCTACGAATGCAATTTTCTAGGTCCTAATTGATAAAAGAAAATTTAAAAAAAAGATTTATAATTTTTTTGACTTTTTAATAATTTTTTATGATTTAATTACTGTTTTAATCTAAATTAATTATAAAAAATACTAAACATTTTTATAAAAATCTAAAAAATTAACAGAAAATACTTTAAACTATGCTAAATTTAAGAAAATTAAAGTGGTGAAGACAGCTTATCAAATAAGCTGTCTAATAAGCTAAAACAGCTTATAAGCTTAAAAGGACTAAAAGACTATAAAAATAAAATAAGAGGAATGTTAACTGAAAAAGACCCTAGGGCGAGTGTTAAGTGTGTGTGCTGTTAAGAGTTAGGTCGCAGGTTCGAGTCCTGGGCCTTCTCTTTTTGAAAAACTTTTTTTTTCTTTTTAAAAACTTAAAGAATAAGCTTAAATAACAACTTTTTAAAAAGACACTTTTTACAAATCTTAAAAATAAGCTAGGAAATAAGCAAATAATAGTGACAGTTTTGGCTAAATAACACTAAGTCTAAATACTCTAACTGTTAAGCTAATTTTTTAAGAACAATAAGCACATGAAAAACTAACTAAGCTAAAACAGCTAAAAACCGTCTCCTAATAAGCAAAAACAAACAAAGATAAGCAAAGAATACAAGCTAAATAAGCAGAAAATCAAAATGAGCTAAATGGCTATGCTGTTTGGCATTTTAAAACATAATAAGCAATTGAAAATGGAAAATAAGCTAAAGCACATAAGCTACTAAGAAGATAACACTTTGGAACTAAAATAAGCCACTGAAAAGCTAATAGAAAAGGACAATTTACAAAGGGTGTTAATTTTTTTTTGGTTATTACAGTTTTAAAAGGGCTTAATGCAGGCCTTAAAATAAGCTGTAAAATGAGCTGAAAATGAAAAGATAAGTCAAAACAGATTTAGTGTGACTCCTAAGGAGCTTGTATTAAAAAAAAAGCTAAATACTATTTTTACTATCTGAAAATCAGAGATGAAAAATGGCTTATGAAACTTAAAAATGACTTAGAAAAAGGTTGACAGATTTTTGAACAAAACAAAGTAAACTTAAAACAATCTTAAAAACCTTTAAAACTTTGAAAAGCTGATTAAAAACTCCTTAAAATGACTTGTTAAAGAGAGCTAAGTGACCCATTAGGTTTTTGAACACAAAATGACCCATTTGACAGGTTATCCCAAACACCCCTTTTAATTTCTAAATTCCATTTTTAAGCTTGAAAAGACTTAAACAGCTACATATTTGTAAACACAGATTAAGATTTGACATTACTAAAGGCATTTAAGCAAATTCTAAGGGTAAATAAGCACTTTAATAAGCTGAATTAAATCAAACAGTATTAACTGCTATGAGAGCAGTATTAACTATAAATAGACAGAATAGATTAAAAACTTAGATTAAGCTATCCTAAGATTTAAACTAAACATGACAAGCTATTATAAGCTAGAATAAACATATTTAAGCATTAAGAAAAGCAGAATAAGCAGAGTAATAACTAAGACATAAATTGAGCTAAAAAGGATAAAATGAAATGTGCACCTTTGTCCTTTGCTAAACCAAAGGCTTATATGACCCTAATAAGCTCTAGCCTACCCAGGTTATTACAATAAGCACTACTATATACCCCATAAGCTCTTCCAATAGCAGCTTATCATCCAAAAGCTTTCCACATAAGCATAGGTAATGAAACAGTGAACAATGAACACAAAAGCTTAAATAAGCTTTTGAGAAAGCTTATTTAAGAAACACAGGAATATAATTGAGCTTATTTAAATGACTTGAAAGCAATAGTAATCAAAAACAGAATTGAAAAGGAAGTATTAAAAGGAAAATTGCATTTCATTAAATCTTAAAGGTTACAATGCTTTTAAAAAGTAAAATACATGAATTTAAAGACTGGAAAACGTAAATAAGCTGAAAGATAAGCTACACTACTCCTAGGTGATCTATATCTCTG
>BQNB010000451.1:130700-172882 GCA_026074375.1 Tanacetum coccineum | reverse complement strand
TATTGTATGGATTCGTAATTATCCTACATGATTTAAATAAGTAAAGGATATCTTCTTATTTAATTAGATTATCCTTTCCTAAAGATAACATGTAAAGATGCTGTGGTCCCGGTCATTTGTGCCGCTAGCCGCGACCCGTAGGTCCAGGAGGCCGTAACCGCAAGTCATGGGCCGCGGGCCCATTATCAGCTACTGAGTCCATTAGTATGAATGGGCTGGGTTGGTCCATACTATATGTCATCATGTCCCCCCAGTTTAGGAGACGTGGCCGTGGTCACGGTTGCTAGACTATCAAGCCACTCTAAGAATGCAAAATCGCCAAACGCTATAGGTGGGGCCCCGTAGCAGAAAAACAGGACACGTGAACCGAGAAACGGCTAAAATGACTGATTGATGGGACAAGTAGGCCCCCAAGGTATGCCACCTTCCTCGTAATCCCTACCCGTCCAAAGGATAAGTGAGGACACGTGTCAAACATCCAACTGTGCACAACATTCGAGGGCATAATATAAATAGGGCCAGCAAGGACTGTTCAAGTTTACACAATCTTTTAATCTAAACCTCCATTTTTACACATACAGCCGCATACATTACCTATTCCCATGGAATCACATTACGCCAAGTTAGTACATAGCGCCATTTTATAAAACTGGTTAGGGATGGGGAGGGATACCATACAACTTGAAACCGCCATGTCAACTATCTTCCAGGAATATCTGCTAGAGTTTACCAGTGAGTACGGTATATCAGAAGATCTGCATCCGGAACTTCCTGCTCCAGGAGACAGGATCGTGGACTTTCTAGAGGACAAAATCGGTGTATACACCAAAATTTTTGAGTTTGCTAATTTTCGTATCCCTATATTACAATTTCTCTTCGATATCCTTGGGTATTATCAAATTCATTTGTCACAACTGTCAGTTATAGGCGCGTCCAAGGTAAGTCATTTTGAAATCCATTGCCGTGTCTTAAACGTAATTCCGTCTGTAATTCTGTTTCGTGTGTTTTACATTCTGTCCTTTAATTCTGGGTGGATGTCCTTTAGCAAACACCCAGGAAAAAACACCCCTCAATGCTATACCAAGCCCTTAGATTCCCTAAAAAACTAGAACAACCGCTTCTTTTGGGTGGATGAGAAAGTATTTCTTACCGTCATTGACTGGCGTGAAAGTGCTCCAAAGGATGAGAAGCCAGCGGAGGGCTCTTATTCTGTAGAAGATGTAGCGAGGTTGGACACGCGCCGTACCTCAATCCAAAAACAGCCAGAAGCCCTGCTATGTTTAGTAGGATTGAGCCGGAATACTACCTTGGAAAGACCGAAAATGTGTATCCTACCTCCCTGTATGACGATGTCGGGTTGGGTGTTTGATATATTTTCTGTGAGTTACTTGTATATGTAAAAATATATGCTAACAGCGCGTATTTGATTGTAGAGATGGATTTGTTCAATTTGATTAGTGCCCCAAATCCTGCCAAAGTAAAGACCGGCACCCGTCCTCGTGCTGCTCATAAGGTGCCGTTGCTGACAATCACCGAAAACCGGGTGATAGATATGGGAGAGCCGGCCGCAGCCACAGAGTCTACGGGACATCCATACCACCCATAGAGAGGTCACCCATGGACTTTGATAATGAAACCCCTCGCAACAAGATTAATGAGGGTGACGGAATGGAAGACAAGTGTTTTGGAGACAGGGGCCCCGAAGTTCCTCCTTACCGGACATCGAGTCGACCACGAGGTCGCTCCAAAAAAATCAAACAGGAAAAGATGCCGCCGATGTGTACCCTAGGAGAGCAAAAGCGCCGCAAGAGGGTGAATGATGAGGCGGATGCGAACGCCCCACCGAAGGTATTGAGGAAAGATTTTGATGTCTCCCGCCCGATACCGGATACCTCGAGGAAAAATCCTTGCTTAACGGGGTTGGAGGCAGCTCCACCTTGTCTAGCGCTACCTCGCAAAAGTTGGGGGGGGGAACTCCCCCCCCCCCCCCCTGCTGGTACTATTGATCACGACCCGCTATTCTTTCACGGAGCCACAGCCAGACCGCGACAAGAGATATTGCGAGTAAGTGATACGATCCACGATCTCTTTGAATCATGCAACAAAGTATAATACCCTTACATTTCATTTTTTTATTGTGTATGCTAACAGTTCATATGTTTCGCGTCCTTAATGCAGGTCTTCTAAGGGAGCGACCGTCGCGGGAGATCCAGATTCTGAGAAGTCTTCCTCCTTTACATCCTTTGCTGGGTCGCCAGGCGGTATATATCAGCCGGGATGGGGTATAACCAACAGCTGCCGTTTTGACACCCCCGGTGCATGCCAGGACGCGGTGGATCATATGGTGCCGCCAGGGTATTTTTCGGAGCTGCGCCACTTGCCCAATGAGGAATTCTTAAACCAGTACAACGTAAATCTGGCACGGCAAGTGGCTATGGGTTCCCAGCTGCGATTAAGGTTTGAACAAGAGGTCCGACTGCTGAAGAAAGCCAAAGAAAAGGTAGCCAAGCGAGATCAGAGAATCCATGCGCGAGAGGAGGAGATAAAGAAACTGGATCAGGAAGTGCAGGGGCTCCGTAATCAAACCAGGAATCTAGAGACCCTGCTGGAGGCCGAGGTTGACATGAAGAAGGCCGCGGAGGCTAATAGTGCGGAATTAACCAGAGAGTTGGAAAGCCTCCGTGCTAAATTTGCAGACCTTCAAGTAAATAACAATCAACTGTTTCAGCAGGTGTCTACCCTTGAAGCTCAGGTTACGGGTGAGGAACAAATAAAGGCCGCTTTTGAAGAGTTTAAGAAGCGTGAGGAGGACAAAGTGGAGCGGCGCTGTGCGGAAATGGATGCACGTCTGGATGCGCTGAGCATAGACTTTGATGAGGAGTTGTATCCTCACATGCTTACAGCCAACGCAGGCCGCCGATGGGCTATCGGACACGCTCTACGCTTAGCCGTAATGAAATGTGTGGAGTCCACCGACCTGAGGTGGGCGTTTGCTAATGTCGTGTCCACTGGGATTGCTAAAGGCATGAGTGAGAGACTTAAACATGGGTGGAGCATGGGAAGGCTTAGTTAGATTTAGAGGTGATTGAGGCATACGACCCTGAGGCCGACGCCATATATGTTGCGGCCCTTCATCCCCTAACAGACTTAGAATATCCTCTGATTGATCATCTGGAGAAACTTAAGGACACCCTCATAGATTTAATTATGGCTTCCTTACACTTGGAGAGTGATTTTAGGGAAGAAACTCCTTAGTGGATCCACGAGCTTCATCCTAGTTCCTCCTAGCTAAAGATCCCTGTGTATCCGGAGGTACGTGATCCCAGCGATCCGTGGGCTTTTAAAGAAGAAATGCTGTTGGAAGACGCTATTACGGCAAACGTAAGTCGTGCTGAGAAGAAGTAGAAGTGTCGGGTTGTATGTCGCACTCATGGGATCGGGTCCGCGCATCACCCTAGGTCTGACTGTATTCCAGTGTCAGTACCTACTGTTGCTCCTCAGGGTCTTGCTATTCTGTTGACAGATGCTTCTACCCTGACAGAGACAACGAAAGATGAGGCATCCCCTCGGTTGATTAGATCCAAGTCTCTGCCGCCCATGTACAATTTGGATTGGCCTTGAGCCATAGTGCAGCCTGTAGCACTTTGATATTTTTTGTCTTTTAATGTAATATTCCCATGGATGTCCGTAGGCAACAATTTTTTATAAGTGGATAATTTTAATTATCATTGATGTATATATATATGGCACGTTTAGTAACTTACGTGCTCCCTGGGAGTCTTTCTTTATACGCCTAACGTCTTAGGTACACAGATTAAAGATACAGAATCAGTGGCCACTGGGGTTGCAACCATCTTACACGGCAAGCATTTATTAGGGTACTTATCCTATAAACATCCGGAGATAATCACAATATTATGTATTCATGGAATGACTGTAACATGGAAAATTTTCAAAATAGAGAAATCGCAGGGTTAGCTAGGCCCTGCGGAGTTTTATTAATATCTTAAGAGCAAAAAATTAAAAGATACATGGATTACTTTTATTAGGGGTCCTAACGACAATGAGGGTTCATCCATGCATGTGCTGCAGCCTAAAGGTAGCATTTTTTCAGATTGGCAACGTTCTATGTCTGCGGTAGGTCTGCGCCTCCCATAGTCCTTAGTTTATATGCTCCATTACCTAGTGCTTCCGTGACCTCATAAGGACCTTCCCACTTTGGTCTAAGCTTTCCACTGGCTGCCGCATGACTTGCGTCATTGCTGCGATAAACAAAGTCTCTAGGTCTAAAAGCAACACCGTGGACCCTAGCATTGTAATACTTTGTCATCATCATTTTGGCCTTGGCCTCACAGATTGCTGCGCACTCCCGCTTTTCTTCTAGTAGATCTAAATTTAGCCGTAACTCTTCATCATTATGTATAGTATCTACTACCGAGGTGCGGTAGGTGGACATTCCGATTTCCGCAGGTATGACGGCTTTCGTTCCATAGGTCAGGGAAAAAGGTGTGTCACCATGACTTGACTTAATCATCGTGCGATAGGCCCACAAGACATGTGGGAGTTCCTCTACCTAATTCTTGTTTCCTTCGCCTAGGCGTGCCTTGATTCCTTTACCCAAGCTCCGGTTTGCCCTTTCTACCAGTCCATTAGACTACGAGTGTTTCACTAAGGCGAATCGCTGTGTGATATTCAATTTGTCACACCAATCCTTAAATGGGTTGTCGCTGAACTGCTTGCCGTTGTCCGAGATTATTTCTCCTGGGAGACCGAAGCAGCATATGATGTTGTCCCACACGAATTTTTTCACCTGATTTCCTGTGATTGTCGCCAAGGATTTCGCTTCTATCCATTTCGTGAAGTAATCCATTGCGACTATTAAAAATTTGACTTTACCTGATCCTTTCGGGAAAGGACCAGCTATATCAATTCCCTATTTGTAGAACGGCTACGGGGCCGTGATTGGGGTTAGCGGATGTTGAGGGTTTCTTGGCACGGGACAATGTATTTGACAATCGTTGCATGTACGTATCATTTCTCGTGTGTCCCGGTGCATTGTTGGCCAATAATATCCCAGCCGCATAGCCTTGGCTACTACCGATCGCGGTCTTGCGTGCATACTGCTTGACCCCTCATGGATTTCTCGGATCACATAATCCGCTTGAAGTGGTCCGACACACCGTAGCCATGGTTTCAGTGTGTGATCCTAATGCACGCTTGTAGAGTTATCCCTTCCAATAATTCGTATGTCTTTTTGGGGCCTTTATGCAGAGTTTTATGCTTGCCTTCCATTATGATCACCAGGAAGAGTCTATCTTTTAGGTATGCTATTATCGGGGTCATCCATGTTGTGTCCCCCTTCTTCACTACCTGGCTACCCCCCCCACCCCCCCCCCTATAAACCCACCCCCCACCCATCTTCTCGGTTAAGAGGAATTTTTCTTTGAGTATCTCAACCAAGACCTGTTTAGATAAATGTGCAAAGCTGGTTGATGCGATTTTGCTCAGGGCATCTGCTTTCTTGTTTTTGCTTCGTGGTACTTGGCTTATAGAAAAGCTAACAAAGCCGCTGACCAGGCTTTTGACCTTCTTCAGGTATTTGATCATATTTTGTTCTTTAGCGACGTACGCCCCTAGGACCTGGTTTGCTACCAACAGGGGCGGACCCAGAATTTTTAATGGGGTGTTGCACAAAATAAATGTTGTGCCAACTAGAGTTATGTTGTAAGAAACTAAGGTAGCACAAATTTTTTTGGGGGTTGCACATACCACAAAAATGACAAATTTCAAAATTTTTTGCACTTCGCGACCTAAAATCAGGTGTAGCCCGTGCTACACCGGCCACCTATGTGGGTCCGCCCCTGGCTACCAACTTAGAGTCTACACTTACGCGCATATTGCGTACTCCCATCTGTGCTGCAATCCAGAGGCCAGCTATCAGTGCCTCATACTCTGCTTCGTTGTTAGAGGCTGTAAACTAAAATCTTAGCGCGTAGGTGAACTTCGTTCCTTCCGGTCTTGTTAGTATTAACCCGACACCAGATCCATCTATACATGATGATACATCCGTGAATAGTGTCCACGGCTCTTGCGGAATATTCGCCGCTGGTGTTTCTGGCAGGTTCTCATCCAGTTTCTCTATGAGTAAATCTGCTAGGATCTGTCCTTTCACATACGTCCTTGGCCGGTATGTGATATTGTGTTCTCCTAGCATGACGCTCCATTTTTGTAATCTTCCTGCCACGTCAGGACGCGACATTATCTGCTTGATGGGTTGGTCGGTAATAACTACAATAGGATGCGCTTGGAAATACCTCCGCAATCTTTTAGCGGCAAAAACCAATGATAGGACTATCTTTTCCATTGGGGAATAGTTTAGTTTGGGACCCTGTAAAGCGGGGCTTACGAAGTAGACTGACGTCTGAACTGTGTCTCTTTCGGTCATCAAGACTGCGCTAATAGCTCCATGAGAGGCGGCCAGGTATACAATCAGTTCCTCTTTTGGTTTTGGTGCCACCAGCAGGGGTAACTCCGACAAGTGCTGCTTTAGCTGCTTGAAGGCTTGTTCCGCTTCTAGAGTCCAATGGAAGTCACTCTTTTTGATACACTTCTTCAAGGTTTTAAATAGCGGCAAGGACTTTTCCGTTGACTTAGAGAGGAACCTGTTCAGACTAGCCAACTTCCCATTAAGGCTCTGGACCTCTTTGATTGTCCGTGGGGACGGGAGTTGTAGTACAGCTTCTATTTTATCAGGGCACGGTTTTATTCCTTCCGGGCTAATCATGTACCCCAATAACATTCCTTCTCTTTCCCCAAACGTACATTTTTTGGGGTTGAGCTTCATGTTGATTCTTCGTAACGTCCAGAACGTTTCATTAATATCTCTTATCATCTCCTCTTCCGTGCGACTTTTAATAACTAAGTCATCAACATATACTTCTATGTTCCGACCAACTTGGCTATCGAAAGCTTTGTCCACCAGTCACTGGTATGTGGCACCAGCGTTCTTGAGGCCGAAGGGCATTTTTGTATAGCGGTATACACCTTGGCTGGTATGGAAGGCCGTTTTTTCTTCGTCTGACTCCGCCATCTGTATCTGGTGGTAGCCCTTGTAAGCGTCCAAGAAACACTTAAAGGGGTAGCCGCAGAGAGATTCGACTTTCCAGTCTATTTCAGGAAGGGGGTAACAATCCTGCGGACAGGCCTTGTTTAAGTCCGTGAAATCTACGCACATTCTCCAGCTACCGTCATGCTTTTTTACCATGACTGGATTAGACAGCCAGTCGTGATAATAAACTTCTCTCATGATACCCGCTTCTACTAGTTTCTGCACCTCCGCTTGGATCGACTTTGAACGTTCCGGGGCCTGCCCCCTTTTCTTCTGTCGAACAGGAGAATATCCTTCTCGGATATTGAGTCGATGTTGGGCTACCGATCATGGTACTTTTGTCATGTCAGACGGTTTCCACGCAAATATATCCAAGTTTTTCTTTAGGAGCGAGCACAGTTCCGTCTGTCCTTCTGTGGATAGCGTTCCTCTGATTGCAACCTCCTGATCGAGGAAGTTTAGATGCAGAGCTATTTTGAAATTTTTAGGGCGAACTTCGGCTTCTTTGGGTACCTCCTTAGATGATGTGATCATTGTTGTACACTCAGCGGGTATCAAGATAGTACTACGGATAGTGACTATTCCTCCGTTGGCGGGGAACTTAAGCATCCCATGAGCCGTAGATGGTACTGCTTGGATTTCTCGTATTCCAGGTCTTCCAATGATACCGTTGTATGGCGATAGTGATCTCACGATCATGAAATTCATCCATGCTTTTGTAGAGTGGTCTGCGTCCCCTATTGTGACCATGAGCCTAAGTTATCCCAGTGGCCATATGGTTTCTCCACTAAACCCGGTTAGCGATGTTGTTGTCGGGACCATTTGGTTCTTGATTTCTGGCCGGGGCTGGTTGAAGCAGTGCTCATAGAGTATTTCCGTAGAGGAACCTCCGTATATGTACATACGGTGGATCAAGTGTCCACTAATTTATGCTTCTATAACAAGCGAACCTTCGGTCCCATCGCTGTTAGCCAGTGGTGGGAACTTAATTTCGCTACCACGGGCAAAGCTTTGGGTTAATTTTTGCCTTGTCATTCTCTGCCACGGTTGTATCATATAAATTGCTAGGGATTTGTCTTTAGCTGGGGCTTTCTTCTTTCCATTCTTTGTTTGATCTCGGCCCTGCTTAATTTCTTTTATCAAGTGCGAGAGCTTCCCTGCTCGTACCAATTCTTCAATCTGCTTCTTTAACTGCATGCACTCGTCCGTGCTATGCCCTTTATCATTGTGAAAATCACAAAACTTGTTGTTGCTTCTTTTTTCTGCTGGGGTTACCATGGGTGGTGGTGGCTTGAACTTTCCTGCTTCGGCCGCGAGGATTTCTTTGGGCGTTCTGGTAAGGGGGTAAACTTATTAGACCCCCGTCCTTCCCTAGACTGACCTCGGAAGTCAGATCTTCGCTCGGAGGCGTGCCGCTTGGACTAATCTTGTGATTTCCACGGCAAGTGGCCTTTCTTCTTGGAAGCGGCTGCAGCTTCTCCTCGTATGAAGGCAGTGGTGACTGTCATCATTTCTTCCATGGTATTTGGAATGTGTTCGTTGAGACGCTTTGTTAGTTCAGGGTTGTTGACCCCATGCATGAACCCGGAGATCTGCATGCATTCGGGGGCTCCCATCATGCGTCTGGTTTCAACTTTGAACCGTTCCATGAAATCCTCAATGGTCTCCCTGTCCCTCTGCTTAATGTTGTGAATTTCCACTGGATCTTTTACATACTTCTTCTGCTGCATGAAATATGCTAGGAAGGCCGCTTTAAGACCCTTGTACCCGTCTATGCTTTCTGGAGGTAGCTCATCAAACCAGACCCTCGTAGCCCCTATTAAGGTATAATTAAACACGTGACACCATGTAGGCATCGCCCAACGTTCCACCTGTACCGCGGCTTGGAAGATTTTTAAGTGGTCTTTGGGGTCTCCGGTTCCGTTATAGGTTTTCACATTGTTGGGCATGCGCGTCTTCCACAAACTTTTGAAGTTGCGAATTCGTGGTGTGAACAGATCCACATCCTCGTAGGTCCAGGGTACGGCCAAATCGTCTTCATCAACCAGGTTGTGCCTTTTCGATCTTCGACTTTTCCAGTGACCTCCGTTAACTGGTAAGCTTTCTGATGATGGGGATACACTTTTTCCTCCATCTTTTTTACGCGCATAACGATCTTCTCCACAAGATCGATCTCTATACTTGTCCTGGTCCACCGAGAGTAAGTATCGCCTACGATTCTTCAACGCCCAAAGGCGGATCTTTAATTCGGGGTTGTTCCCTAACTGAGGGAATATCCTTCGCTGTGATTGGGTCTCTCGAGTCTATCCGCTTGGCCCGGATTTTTTGTGGCCTTGGCGAGTAAGTATCCACTGAGTCCCTCTCGTCACGCTATTCTTCGTGCTCACGCGGTTAAAACACTCCCCTGTCATCGCGTTTCTCGCCACCGCGTGTCCGTGGTATCCTAGGGTGGAATCTTGTAGGCGAGTTTTCTGCCCTTGAGTTTAAGGAGTTCTCCTTTTCTCTTCGGGTTTTCTCCAAAATTTAGTCTGGTTTGGACTTCTTTTCGCTTGTACAAAAAAAATCAAAAAAAAACGTCGTGCCTTCTCCATAATGATCGGCGGGATGTCTTCGTAAGTGTTTCTTCGCAAAGCCAAGATGTTTCAAACTTGGATGCGGCGTCTGGCGCCTTTTCATTGTTTGCATTTTTCGTGACAGTGGTCACAATAGGAGTTGCATTAGCCATTGCGCTTATTTTGATGATAGTAATTCCTAGTGTTTGGTCCCACGGATGGCGCCAACTTGTTGATATTAAAAGTCAACATAAGATTTGGTCTTGTCCCAAAGATATTAATAATACTCAAGCAATATGGTTGAATAGTTTATTTTGGAAAATGATTACACGATTTCTGGTTACATTGATTATCTTCACCATGTTCTGCAAATTAACCAGTAACCCGTCATGGATCTACCATCAGCTAAATTACCATCATATTTGGTTTCACATATTAGAAGTTAATTCATCAAATCTTAGATAGTTTCATAGAGTTTAAAAATCGCCCCCTTGTTGACCGATTGGATCATATATATGGTCCTAATATAAGGGTTTTTATATTTGTGCCTAAATTAAGAACATAAGATTTGGTCTTGTCCCAAAGATATTAATAATACTCAAGCAATATGGCCGAATAGTTTATTTTGGAAAATGATTACACGATTTCATTTGATTTCCGGTTACATTGATTATCTTCACCATGTTCTACAAATTAACCAGTAACCCGTCATGGATCTACCATCAGCTAAATTACCATCATATTTGGTTTCACATATGTAGAAGTAAGTTCTCATTCTTAGATAGTTCATAGAGGTTTATGAAATCGCCCCCTTGTTGACCGATTGGATCATATATATGGTCCCAATATATTTAGCTTACATGATCTTATTGTAATTTTTTGAGCCTTCAATAACATGCTAGAGTTTTTTTAATAAATTAAGTTGCCGTTTAAAAAAAAGAGACTACTTTTCCAATCTCCCACGATCAACAAAACCAGTGACGAATCTAGAAAAAATTCGATAGGACACCATATATACAGAAGCACAACCCTAAGTTTTTAACTATTACAAGCCATTTGCCCGATTTGAGTCTCTGTGACGGTGGGCTGAAATCTCGTGGATTAGCTGGCCAAAAGATTTAGAAACTATGGTTACATACGGAAAAAAAAGAACTATCAAAAGCCATTGCATTTGTTTTAACACAGAGTCATGTTTCACCTTCAATTTATGTATTTAAATCCACCTGTCAACATAAACATTAGTTTCTTAATTTATAATTTAACAAACTAGATCATGAAGTCGGGGTAGATATCAAGTCAAAACCACTCCGCAACCAAACAAGATCAAACGATGCTGAGACTAACTAAATGTAGTTTTGATTCAGAATCAAGAAAAGGATTAGTACGTGTTTTAAAAAATTCTTGAACCTAGAACCAAAACAGCCAGCCAGTTACAAGCCATGCATGCGAGTACGTAGGGCTGGTGTAGGACAACGGCAGTTGGGTCTTAAGCCCAGTAAGGCCACCAACTTCTATCTTACATGTGCAGTTAAAAAGTAAAACAAATTTATCTAATATGAGACCGAATTTCATATAATAACAAGTCTTTTAAATCCTTATTTGAGTTTTTTGTTAATTAATATGCTTATCTCATACTAGTATGCAAAAATTAAAAACACTAAATGTTATTTGGTGCATATATATAACTTTTTCAAGTTTGATGGGTCCTATTTTGTATTTATGGCATTGCGAATTCATGGTACGGCCCTGCCAGCAAAGTTATTATATATAAGCTGGCAGTAGATAATGGAACCAATACCATTGGTTACTCATAAAACAACAATTTGGCCCTACTAAATCAGAAGGTTTGGTTTGAAATATTAGGCCGAAACCCAATCCGAGTAATCCTAATACGCAGGCAAAAAATGGCAGTTAAAAGCGGTTATAGAAAAACAGTTTAATAACTGTAAAAATAGTTATTTTCACAAAGGGTCACAACCTTTGGCTCATATCAAGTTTTCAGGCATAAAACAGAGAAACTACCAGGCCATTTTTTGGTAAAACTGTGAATTTTATTACCACTTTCAGAGATACATACAAATTACAAAGGAGTTGGACATACCCCAAACCTTTAATTCAAACAATCATATACATCAGACATTACTAGCAAGAGTCTGATATTATCCTTTCTCTGATACATCCTATCTCTGATACTAAGCATAAACAAGACAGAATAGCATTGATTAGCTCAATCCTCTAGTCTTAATCCAACAGTCAGGATAACTGAGGATAAGCACTAGGCATCCATGGAGAAACCCCTCAAACTTGCTACATTTCCCCTACAAACACCCTGCCTATGTTCACTGAACCATAGAGGCTCTTGTAGAGGGCATCACAAATCTCAGGGTAAAACTCCTGTTCACACTGAGATCCAACACCAATGAGCTACATTTCCAATTAAGGCATCACTCAATGGATAGGAGTTACTCAGGGATACAGTCCTACCTGGCTACATTTCCCAAACCATTGCCCAATCCAATCATCCCTAATGAGACTAGGCCTATGGTTCAGGCATCACCAGGTTGGCATTCCACCATTAGCAGGAAACCTACCTTATGGCATTAGGTAAGGCCTTTGACACCAAGTTTACACAGCACACTGGTGTGTACTCCAACACCACCACCAGTAGGATTAAAACTAGGAGAAGGTTCTAATGCAATTTTAAGGCCATCTGGCAATTTCTCTAACCTGCTTTTATTGATATCAAACAATATTACAGCATTCAACATAGAATGCACACAAATTTAGAGAATTCTAAGCTTGAGCATAGAGAGAATTGTTAAGTCCAAACCCCTTTATAGCATAGTTGCTCATATATATCGGCTTTTAAACTGAAAGCCATTTGAACAAAAATGGAAACTATTGAAGAATTCCAAACATTTATCGAAGTATTCTTTTTCGCTATTTTCTCCATCTCTTATTGTTACTTCATTCCGGTAAGGATATATACGAACCGAATCGATTAAAGAAATAAAAGAACAAATAAACAAGATAAATGGTCTATTTTGATGAGATAAACCAGCCCCCCAATGGTTTATATTAGTGAGATAACTGATCCCAATGATTAGCAAATAATATTCTTTATCATTCTACATAATTAAACAAAATACAATCATTAATCCTCTATTTATAATAATAGATATCCTAAAACTTCTTGACTAAGAAAACATTAAATAAAGGAAATACTAATTAGTCTGACTAAGCAATGTATAGAGGAAAACTAAATAAACTAATTTTAATAATAATATGCAGGATCATATCTATTCCATAATTAATATTCCAGAATCGTATCATTACTCCGCTCCGCAAAAACACCTTGTTCAAGTGTGCTCCTTGAAAATTTTTTTTTTTTTGGGGAAGCACGTGATCCGGGATCCCTAATTTGTATTTGACTTCCTTGTAGTTAAATCGGCCAATAGCAAACTTGATAAACAAGTCGAGGAGGATGTTGCCTGGCCCTTTGTACATTCAGCTCAAGAACACGGATGTTCCCACGTGTAACACTTGGATGATGGTGTCCCAGCCTAAGCATTACTACAGATTGGATACTTTTAGGTCTTCTGGTTCGATCAATTATAACAATAAACTTTCTCCAGAACAACCTTGCCTTGACTTTCCTCGCCTTGACCGTCCTGTTATGGAGTCCGTTGATTTTAATTGGACTCCCAAAAAAATCGGAATTGTTCCTCGTGATCAACCTCTTCCTTTATTGCTGCTTTTATCGATCTGTGAAGCTTTTCAGTCGTCAGTGAGATATCTTGACACGCCAATGAGAAATCTTGACGCGCCTATCTAAAAGATTCCTTCAGTTTAGTTTGGTGAAACAACAACGTGGATTGTAGCCGTTTCAGCGTCTCTGTGATCTCAGCTAACCCTTCTTCAAAGCTCTTCCCTTCCATTCCTTCTTGAGAAGGACAATTTCTGGAGGTGAATAATGTTTCGGATGAATAGTGTTCTGATGAACAGTAGCCGATGAACAGTAAGAGTGAATTTTTTTTATTTTTTATTTTTTGAAAACTCTAGAATCGAAACAGCTCTGATACCAATTGATACAAACCGAATCGATTAAAGAGATAAAAAAACAAATAAACAAGATAAATGGTCTATTTTGATGAGATAAACCAACCCCCCAATGATTTATATTAGTGAGATAAACCGACTCCCCAATTGATTAGCAAATCAATATTCTTTATCATTCAACATAATAACAATTACAATCATAATCCTCTATTTATAATAATAGATATCCTAGACTTCTTGACTAAGAAAACATAATAAAGGAAACTACTAAATAGTTGACTAAGAAAATGTAATAGAGGAAACTAAGAAAATGTAATAGAGGAAACTAAATAAACTAATTTTAATAATAATATGCAGGATCATATCTATTCACTACAACAATAGCTTGTTTCCCTGGCGACATGTCGGGACTTTCCCCAGCGACATGTCGCTGGGGATAGGTTTCCCCAGCGACATGTCGCTGGGGAATACTCGCTGGGGAAGCTTCGTGAGGGATTCTTTCCCCAGCGATAATCCCCAGCGACGAGGTGGGTCCCACTCATTTTTCAGTCAAAGATCAAGTGCCACGGTGGCACACTTTCCCCAGCGACATGTCGCTGGGGAAAACGTTTAATTAAATTTTTTAAAAACGTTTTCCCCAGCGACATGTCGCTGGGAAAGTGTTTATTAAAATTTTTAAAAAAACAGTTTCCCCAGCGACATGTCGCCGGGGAAACATTTTATTAAATATTTAATAAAAGATTCCCCAGCGACATGTCGCTGGGGAAAATGTTTTAAAAAAATTAATATCAAGTTTCCCCAGCGACATGTCGCTGGGGAAAACTTTTAAAAAAAATTAATATCAAGTTTCCCCAGCGACATGTCGCTGGGGAAAACTTTTTAAAAAAAATTAATATCATGTTTCCCCAGCGACATGTCGCTGGGGAAAAGTCTGCATTTTTTTTTAAAATACAGCCTGCACAGCAGGCGTTTTCCAGATTTTTTCCGGAATTTTTCCGGAAAAAATCTACCAAAATACAAACCTGTATCAAAACCTGTATAGACTCATCACAACTTGTACCAAAACATAAATACAAAGTAAACGGATCAACGCAATACAAATACATCACAACTTGTAGCAAAACCAAAAGATAATAAAGCTAAATCGTCCAAAATCCGAATAAATCTACAAAACGGGGATTCCTAGTCATAAACGGGGCTTACTAACTAATATGTAACATAACTAAACGGGGCTTACTAACTAATATATAACATAACTAGGATAGGGAAACAAGTGTTTAAATGTCGCCAAAATCAACATAAAGTAATAATGTAGCATACTAACTAATATATAACATAACTAATCATCACTATCGCCATCCTCATCATCGCCACCCTCCTCGTCATCACCACACCCGCCACTCCCGCTAGCACCACCCGACTCAAACTCCTTAAACATATCCGAGTACTTGGAGTCGCTTCTGAAAAGACTCATCATAAAGTCTACCTTTCTATGCATGCTCTTGAGCGACTTGTCGGGGGCGGGCATACTTGGCCTGGATGTGGCCCGTGATGGCAATACCCGACCCACACCGGGAATGTGCCCACGAAGCTTACCCCCTCTTGCCAACGCATTGATCTCATCCTCCGTGTACTCACCCGTAGCCTCAAGCCTTTTCATCTCCTCCTATGTAGTGACAAAAACACAAGATAGTAAATATATTAGTCGGGTTGCTACATTATTTCTCGATAATTCATTAAAGTGTGTTTTGAAACAAAACTTACATATATGCGGCGGTCCTCATCCTTAGGGAATACCCCATCAACAGTGTGTGTTCGCCAGAAGGTGTCAATGAGTGAAGGGTACTCCTGAGTGTCTGAGGCCTGCCTCTGTACATACACACGCATATAAGATGAAACTAATTAAAAACGACAAATCACAACACACCAAAGCGTATAATCAGATATATATGTATATATGTATGTAAAATAATTATAATGTTTATTACCATCTCATCTCGAAGGCGAGCCAGCGACCGGGATCCCTGTCGAGATGTGACCACGCTCTTTTGCCGGTTTAGCCGATTTTGAGCGGCTCGAGCAAGGTTCTTGGGATCATTCCAAAACTTAATGTACTTATCCCACTCAGCCGCTGTAATCTCCTCGGGACGTGCCCGCCTGATCGCCTCCACATCGTAAGTCCTGGTGGTGGGGTCTGCATTCCAATACTTGGCCTTGAAAGAAGCCTTGTTGGTATTGTAGGCTTTTTGCAAGTGCATGTTGTTGCCTTCGCTGATCTCTGTCCAGCGGGAGGAATCCATGTGCAGTCTGAGGTCAAATAGGGTCTGCAATCATATACAACAAAACGAAAACAGAGTTAGAGATATAATTTATATATTTATTTAAATTTATTTATTTATTTATATGATATAAATAAATAAACGAATTTAGATAAATATACACAATTAAATAAATGAACATGATAATGATATAAACATAAAAGGATAACTGACCCCAATATTTGAAATGAGCGCCGCCTTTCGCTCCTTCGGTACCTTCTCCCAAGAAGGGTAGTACAAAGGCACAATCCTAATGACCTCCCCGATGTAGTTAGACCAGTGATCCGCATGGGGACCGAGAGGGTTTAGGGTTTGTTTGTCACCCACATCAAATTGGATCAAGACGGAGCCTTTAGCTTCCGCGACTTCCTTTAGCGAAAGGTTCCGGGTCTTGTCGCGGGTATTCATCATGCCCGCTCCCCTGCCGCCCAAATTGGGCTTTCGTTTGCCTTTGCCTGCAAAATCAAGTGAGTGATAAAGTCATAAAAATTCAAGGCAAGCAAGTTCAATATATGTATCAAATTTATGCTTGTATTACAGTAATCCAGAAAATCTTGTCTTTGTTAGCAATGCAGCCCCCACAATCGGCGAGTACAACATGTGATGGAGGATGATCATCACCGCCACCGTCACCTTTGTGGGACCGTGCAACATCTGCTGACGACATCTGTACAAGTACAATTAGCATAACATATAGAAATTCATGAACAAAATAATATAAGCATGCACACATCCAAATACATACATATCTAAATAAATATACACATTTAAACAATCCACAACAATTTTATTCATTCATTCAAATATATAAGTGTATTTTGCAAGTTACAACTCAAGATCAATCTTCTTCTTCACTAGAATAAACTTTCTTAACACCATCATCATCAACATTGATGAGGTCTTCAATATCAGAATCTACTAAATCATGAGGAAGGGCGTCTTCATCACCAATAATATCATCGTATTTATCAGGAACATCAATGATATCTGGCGGTGCGTCAACCTTCATTGATTGACCATCTATATGCAAGGCCGCATTATCTAAGTCATTCAAACTAGTAGAAAGTGGGAGATCAGATGAGTTGTCAAAATGTATAATATTAGGATCGTCCTCTACCACAATGACACCCTTGTCGGAAATTTTTTTATGATTAACATATTCGACGACCTTCCTGTAGGGTTTGGTCTTATCTTCAAGGTAGAAGACTTGTTTGACTTGTGTTACGAGAATGTATTGGTCATCTTTAAACGCCTTACGACTGTAGTCGATTTGTGTCATGTTGTTTCTAAGGACAAGTTTTTTGACTTTACGTCCTTTGTTGCTAGTGTCGAACCACTTAACTCGGAACAACGCAACTTTAAACAACAAATACTTAAACTCGATGATTTCTTAAAGCTGACCATAATACATTTCTCTGTCAGGGCCAGGCGAAGAAATGCCGTTGTTTTGAGTTGTGCGACGTTCATCGTGGCTGTGCATGACATACCTCACACCCTCGATTACACAAGAGTTTACTAAGACTAGAGTCCATGATGGTCCATTAGCCAAAGCGAATAACTTGCTGGTTGTGCTAACCTCTGGGTCTTGGTCATTATCTATGTGACGTTGATGGATCTATGAAGAAGATTGGATTAGATAGAGGGGATGGGTTCTAGAGAAAACCATATTTTGCTAGAAAACCTAGAAAACCAAACAGATGCACTAAAAAAACTAAACAGATGCCCTAATTTTTTCGAGAAGAGTTGCCGCACGGTTAGGGCATTTGTTTAGTTTTTTAGGGCATCTGTTTGAGTTTTCTGGGTTTTCCACCGAGATTAGGTTTTCTCACGATCCCATTCCTAGATATAGAACACAAAATATGATATTGTTATTTTTACCGTTATGTACATAAAATAAGTCTTAAGTTTACCTGCGACCCAAACCAGTCGGGGAATTCTTCTTGCATGTCTTTTTTATGAAATAAGCTGAAAAACGTTCATGGTATTAGAATAAGTCATCAAAATGATAAGTTAAGAAAAAGAAGTTTCAAAATAAAAAAACGCGTACCTCTTGAACTGGGACCGGTACGTGTCGATCTCAGGACTATTGTGAAGTACATACCATTTCACTTTTTTCAACTCTTGGGCATCAAACCGAATAAATGACCGTAAACCAATCGGTTTACATACCGATCAAAACACCTGAAACCGACACGTTAGGGGAGGGGGGTCCACATTATGGTCGAGACGATTAAATTTTGTGGTAACATCCCGAAAATAATAAGAACTAAATGTCAATGCTTCTTCAGCAACATAACCCTCCGCAATCAAACCTTTCGGCTTAGCTTTATTTCGAACATAACCTTTTAGGTAAATGGATAACCAAGTGAACCATAATGTCAAAGAGAGCAGGAGAATATATGAGCTCAAGCTCGCACAAAATGTCGACCACCTTGATCTGAGCTTTTAACATGTCATCCTCCATCAAAGTTGCAGAATAGATTTGCTTAAACAAGGTACATAGATCGATTATTGGTTTTGCAATCTTATCGAGAAGTAATTTTGAAGTCATAAGGAAGTAAACGTTGCATCATTATATGACAGTCATGAGACTTCAGGCCCGTTATATTGGTATCATTATCGGTCACTTTGTGCTTGATGTATGATCTGAACCTATCTGGTAGTTTAACTCCTTTGATGTACTAACAAAACTTTTTTTGGTTCTCTGGTGTACGCAGCCTGAGGCTTCAAGAACTTCCTATTTTTGGTTTGGCCGAGCCACAAGCTACTTAGAATGCCCAATATTTGCAAGTCTTGTCTTGCCTTGGTGGTGTCTTTAGATTTATCATTCATTAACAAAGTGTTCAAGATGGCCTCCAATATATTTTTTTGATATGCGTGATGTCTAAATTGTGTCTTAGTAAAAGAAAAGACCAATACTCAAGCTCGTAAAAATAGACCGTTTAGTCGAGTTAAGTTCGACATGAACATTGCGTTTTATCTTCACACCCCCATGACTCGGATGTTTACCCTTCACACGCGTTGGCAATCTATCAAGTTGAGCCAGGATTACATCCTGGCCAAATTCTTTAGCAGGATCTGTGTTATCTGTTTAGCCATTGAATTCAAGTGAATGCCTCTATTTATGGGGCTTCTTTAAGAATATTTTGTAGCCAACATAAGCTATTTTGCTTAACACACGAACATATGGAGTGTCTTCATTACATGTAAGGCATGCCTTGTAACCTTGCCCACTCCACCTAGACAAACTACTTCGAGTAGGAAAATCATTGATGGTCCATAAAACCATCGCTCTCATATTGAACTTCTGGCCTGAAGTAACATCTATAGTCTCGACACATTTTCAGTCTCGTAAAACCTTCAGGTCCTCAATCAAAGGCCTCAAGTAAACATCAATGTCCTTGCCCGGGGATTTAGGTCCAGGAATTAACAACGTTAGGATAAAAGAACTCTCTTTCATACATAACCATAGAGGCAGATTGTATGTTGTCAATATCACCAACCACATGTTGTAGGCCTGACTAAGGTTGCCAAACGGATTGAAACCATCAAAAGCCAACCCTAGTCAAACATTTCTTGGTTCTTTTGCAAAATCTGGAGACTTGGTGTCAAATTTCTTCTATGCTCCACCATCAATCGGGTGTTGCATCTTACCCAGCTTCGTACACTTTCCAGTAGCATACCAAATCATATCATTTGCAGTGTGACTAGACTTGTACAAACATTGTATTCTAGAAATGATAGGAAAGTAGCACAACATCTTCTTAGGAACTTTCTTCCCTGGCGTGTTACTGTCTTTCCATCTACTCGCATTACACACCGAACAGAAATCCAAATCTTTGTTATTGTCTCCTCAAAATAAGCAGCAATCGTGTTCACAAGCATGTATCGACTCGTACCCTAACTCGATCATTTTAAATGTCTTCTTTATTGCATAGTATGACGGTGAAACCTTGAATCCTTTAATGATGGGAAATACATTTTGGAAAAACTCTAACATTTCATTGAATATAGAATCAATCAATCTACCTTTAGCCTTAAAATAGGTAAAATTTGCCATAAAGTCTAATCGAGTCACATAGTCACAACCGAGGTACAGCTCCTCGTTGGCACTGGCATATAACTCTTCAAACTTGTTACGTGTAGCTTGTGTTGGTTCGTTACTTGTCTCACCAATATCTCCTTGATTTGGTTCATTGTGTTCATTATTGAGAGGAATATAGCTAAGATCATTAAGTAACACTGTCATGTTACTCATCAGAGGTTGTCTTATGTTATCTATTACTGGCGGTGGCATAGGTGAAGCCGGTTCATCGTGTTCCACCCATATTTTATAATGTGGGTCCCACCTTTGTCTCATAATGTAGTCTAAAAGGTGTTTCATGTGTACCCATAATATATTTTGACAAGACTTGCCTGGACATTTTATTTTCCTGCCACTATTCACTAATGGCTTGCAATGATCAATGAATTTTTGAAGACCGATAAAAAATAATGGTTCATGATGCTGTAAAAGTGTCCAAGTCTTATCATCGAATACCATAACTGCGTTTTAATGATACATTTAGTTATTATATGCAACTTAATTAAACACATTCCAATGAGGAATACGAGATGTTTTGTTCACCTAGTGCAACTATAGAAGGCAATCCTAACCCACACTTTGAATGATTCGTCTCATATATGAATGCGTATAACCGATTTACTATTTGAGAAAATTTCGGCAGCATTTCCCCTCAACTCCTCAAATATGTGTTTAAAGACATATTCGTAGGAGTAAAGGAAAAACACTGTCGAAATCATCTCAAATAGTAAACCAATTATACGCATTCATATCCTAAATAAGACAAAACATTTAAAAAGCAGTCTCAAACTGGGGACTTTCTGAAATTAATTTCTAATAAATTAATTTCGGACGGGTATTCGTTAGGATGATTAATTTCAGACTGGGATTTTCCAAAATTAATCACTAAAATCCTAAAATCCTAAACAAATATACATTTAATGAAGGAACAAACATCAAATTATATCAAATTATCAACATAAGGAGTGTTTGGTTTGCGTTTTGTAACTATACACGTTCCCCGAGGACATGTCGTTAGGGATACTAAAAGGAAAAAAATTTGTACCATCGGCGGCTTCTACGGCTCGGCTGTGGACACGGCTACCAACTGCCAAACAAAAAAAGTTTAACACATTTTTATAATTTACACCAAATTATACTAAACCTTATCATAATTAAAAAATTAAAACAAAAATTACAATGGTGGACTTGGCTAGTGTTACAAGAGGGTTTAGAATAGAAGTATAAGAATTATCATATAGAGAGGTTAGAAAAGAATTATGGTTTAGAGGAGGAGGAGGTGGTGGCAGTATTAATTGTGCTCGTGTGCTCAGTGGTGGTGGGTTATGTGGTGAGAAGTGGTGGTGGTGGTGGGTTCTGTTGTGGTGGTGCAAGAGGTGGTGGGGGGTGAGAAGTGGTGGTGATGCCCTTAAAATCACCTAGGAGATGTTTTTTTTACAATACCTTGGATTTGGATCGCTCGATAGTCGCTCGTCTGTCAACGTCGGCTCTTTCACTTTCTATTGCTGCCGACGGGTACAAACTGGCCAAAAAAAAAAACCAAAAAAAAATTACTTAACAAAATTTTATAATTAACAACATTCTTAACAAAGATAATAATCTTTTTAAAACCAAATCATATTATAATTAACAAAATTAAAAAATATATACAACCAAACACCTGAGACGTCGAACACAAACAAAACTTATCACTCATCACCAATAATTAAGAGGGTTAGAAAAAGAAGATATAGAATTAATCATTAGAGGGTGAAGAAAAAATTATGGTTTAGAAGGAGGATGAGAGCTCGTGTGCACGTGTAACCGCGATTGGGGGTGGCGAAGGAGTGGTGTGGTGAATGGAGTGGTGGTGTGCTCGAATTGTTTGTGATTAAAGATTTTGGTGGAGGTTGGGCGCTGAAACAATCGCAAGAAGAAGATGTAAAAATTTTTGTTCGTTTTTTGTTAAAACTGTAAAGAGGAAAAGATCTACTTTATCAAAAATTGTTTCCCCCGCGACAATCCCACGACATGTCCTCTAGGGAAACATTTAATTTGTCGTTTAGCGTATTTGGCGGGTAACGAAAATTTTGGTGGGTTATTATCCCCGGCGACATGTCGCCGGGGAAAACTTAAAATTAAATAATAAATAACTTTTTTAGTATATTTTTATTCACTTATAATAAAATATATAATAACTTTTTATAAAAAATAAAAAACTTTTTATAAAAAATATAAATTAGGTTCGTTTAGGCCAGGTCGGATCCGGATCCTCGTTTCGATATAATTATATCTAAATGATTTTTTATAAATATATAACCTTTTTTTTATAAAAAATATAAATTGTTACGTTTCTGCCGGTCGGATCCGTTCCTCTTTCGTAATAATTATTATATAAAATGATTTTTTTATAAAATATTTAACTTTTTATAAAAAATATAATTGGTTTCGTTTTGGCATGGGGTCTTCCGGTTTCCTCGGTTCGTATATTGATTAAATTCCGAAATATTTTTTTATCATTACTTATCCCCGGCGACATGACGCCAGGGAATCATCAAAAAAAAAAAAAAAAAATAACTTGTTTTTTTGTTATTTTATAATAACTTTAATTTATAAAAAAATTTTTTTTTAAATATAATAATATTTATAAAATATATAACTTTATAAAAAAAATATAAATTGGTTTCGTTTCGCCGCAGTCTTCCGGTTCCACGTTGTCGTATATAATTATTATTCAAAAAATGCTTTTTTATAAAATATATAACTTTTTAAAAAAAATATAAATTGGTTCGTTTCGGCTGGGTCGGTCCGGTTCCTCGATCGTATAAAATTAATTATCTAAAATGTTTTTTTAATAAAATATAATCTTTTTTATAAAAAATATAAATCGTTCGATTCGCCGGGTCGTCCCGGTTCCACGATTCGTATATAATTAATATCTATAAAATGATTTTTTTATAAATAAATAACTTTTTAAAAAAAAAAATAATTGATCGTTTCGGCCTGTGTCTGTCGCGGCTATCCTCGTTTCGTAATATAATTATATCTAAAATTGATTTTTTATAAAATATATAACTTTTTAATAAAAATATATGAATTGGTTCGTTCGGCCTGGTCGGTCCTTTCCTCTTTTCGTATATAATTATTATCTAAAATGATTTTTTATAAAATATATAACTTTTTATAAAAAATATAAATTGGTTCGTTTCGGCCGGGTCGGTCCGGTTCCTTGGTTCGTATATAATTATTATTTAAAATGATTTTTATAAATAATAAACTGTTAAGGGTTATAACATTAGACCGTTCAAAAACAGACAGTCGATATGGTATGGTTGTACATTAATACTGTTCACCGTATGAGTCGATATGTTTAAGGTTATACAAACGTTCAACGATTAGTCAGATGTAGGTTATACATTCGACGTTCAAAACGACAACGATATGTTAGGGTTATACATTAGACGTTCAAACGGAGAACGATATGGTATGTTATACATTAACGTCAAGACGACGAACGAATGTTAGATTATAAAACGTTAGACTTCAACGGACGAGGTCGAGTAATGGTCAGGTTGTACATTAAACGTTCAACGGACGAGTCGATATGTTATGGTTTTACATTAGATGTTCAACGGAAGAGTCGATATGTTTTATGGATATAACATTAGACTTCACGATAGACCGATATGGTACGTTAAACGTTAGACGTACAAAAATACGACGAGTTCGATATGGTATGGTTGTACATTTAGACGTTCAACGTATGATCGATAATGTTTACAGGTTATACATTAGAACGTTCAATCGGATGAGTCGAGATGTTAGGTTTATACATTCGAACGTTCAACATACAATTCGATATGTTAGGTTATACATTAGACGTCAACGGAAGAGTCATAAGGTAAGGTTATACATTAGACGTATCAAAAGGAACGGATGAATCTATATGTTAGTGGTTATACTTAAGACGTTCAACGGACGAGTCGATATTATGGTTGTACATTAGACTTCCAAAACCGTAACGAGTCGATATTTCATGTTATAACTTAGACTCAAAGGCGGAAGAGCTCGATATGTAATGGTTATACAATAACGTCAACGGACAGAGTCGATATGTTTATGTTGTACAATAACGTTCAACACATCGATATGTATGGTTGACATTAGAGGTTCAAACGTTAAAGAGTCGATATGGTATGGTTATACATAGATCGTTTCAACGTACCGATTTCGAGATGTTAGAGGTTATACCATATAGAACGATCAAAACGTACGATCGAAAAGAATATGGATATACATTAGACGTTCAACGGGAAGAGTCGAAATATGTTATGGTTATACATTCGAACGATCAACGAAGAGTCCGATAAGGTAGGTATACATTAGACGTACAAAACGACTAGTCGTTCTGGAAAGGTTGTACAATAGACGGTCAAACGTATAAGTAAGATATGTCAAGGTTTTAACATTAACGTTCAACGAGATTCGAGATGTAGGGTTATACATTCGACTTCAAAGTAACGGCCAAGTCGATATTAGGGTTATACATTAGAGAAAAACGATCAAACGAAGATTCGATATGTGTATGGTTATACAATAGACATCAATGCGGATGAATCTGAGATGTTTAGGGTAATACGTTTTACGTTCAAAACGGACTAGTCGATATGGTATGGTTTGTACATTAAACGTTCAAAAAACGGACGAGTCGATATGGTATGGGTTAATACCATTAGACGGATCAAAACGAAAGAAGTCGCTATGTTAAAGGGTTATATCATTAGACGTTCAAAAAACGTCACGAGATTACGATAGTTACTGATTGTACATTATAACAGTTCAACGACGAGTCGATAAGTTAAGTTGATACCGTAGAGGTTCTACAAATGATCGATATGTGTATGGTTATACAATAGACGTCAAAACGACGAGTCGAGATGTTAGGGTTATAATACATTAGACTTCAACGCGACGAGTCGATATGTTAATGGTTATACATTAAACGTTTCAACGGACATCTGATATGTTATGTTTGTACATTAGAGTTCAACGTATGAGGTCGATATGGTAATGGCTATACATTAGACCGTCAACGAACAGTCAGATTGTTAGGGTTTATACATTAAGAGATCAACCTTAATTGAGTCGATAGGTGAATGATTTATACATTAGTACGATCAACGGGACGAGTCATAAGTATGGTATATACATTGAAACGTACAACGGACGAGTTGATATGTTTTTTTGTATATTAGACGTTAAAACGGACGAGTCGATATTTAGTTGTATCTTAGATGTTCAACGTATGAGTCGATATGGTAAGGTTATAACATTAGACGATCACGACTAATCGAGATGTTAGGGTTATACTTAAGTTCAACGGATGAGTTTGAGATTTAGGGTTATACATAAAGGGTTCAACGGAGGCGACGATATGTTTAGGGTTATACATTTAGAGGTGAACGTATGAATTCTAGAATTTTATGGTTTACTTTAGACGTATCAACAACGGAAGAGTCGATTGGTTATGGTTATACATTAGACGTTCACGGAAGAGTCGTTAAGGTATGGTTATACAAAAGACGTTCAACGGAAAGTTCATATGTTAGGGTTCTACATTATGTCTTGAATACATTTTTAAGGTGTGTTCATTAGATTCCTGGTAAATACTCTCGCCAAATACCCCCGCCAAATACTCCTGCCAAAAACTTCCGCCAAATACTCCTGCCAAATAATCTTTTATAGCCATAAAACAAAATTACTGATCACAACCACAAACTTATCACACGCTCGTAAAATCACAACCACAAAAAGAAGGTTTACATGGTCCACAATGAAGCTTTATGCGTGTAGGTGTGCAAAGGAATGTTTCTCCGACAACTTATAAAAAAACCCCCCCCTTGAAAGGGGTTGTTTTTACGTAGAACTATACTATGCATTACCAGAAAATCAAGGTGAACAATCACAATATTTTTTATTTGTGTAATAGTATATAATATTCTGGATAGTGTTAAAAGAATGGATTTCTTTACAATTTAAACAGTCCTCCAGAAATAATTTGATTGGATTTTTTTTTATATGAAATAGACCCGACTTCGTGAATTGATGAGTTTCTCCTGTGATTGCCCAAGTTTACTCTACAGGACATCAACACCCTCCAGTTATTCTTCAGGACCTTCACGCCCTCCAGCCTATTCATCGTGGACCCTTCAACACTATAAACTATTCCTTTAGGATCTTCATGAATAAGAGTGCTCAAAACTGCAAACACTTGCGTGGAAAGTATAAGTGTACTCAAGGCAACAATGGAAATGCATATGCATCCGTATCAAACAAACAGCTAATCGCATCACTAATTTCACGAAGTACTCAATGAAATGGAAAAACTTGATTGTAGTAGTGTTGTCATGGTCAATGTAATGATCAGTATTATTTTCGAGTGGTTTGTCATCTGCAATGTCATTCGTAAGTATTAGTTTAATGTATGTGAAGACTTGTTTAAACATTTATATGATATGAATGCTTTTCTGAAAAACGATATGAATTGTTTCATGTAAAACGATATCACCTTAAAAACCATATAAATATTTTTTTGTTAAATAATATGGAAATATCAGACCGAACAAATCTAAAAAACGTAGTTTAATTAAAAGTCAACAAGTCAAACGTTTTGCCCGGCGAAATTCTTTTATAATCAAATAATTTTAAATAAGTATGATTTTTTAATAATAATATAAAAATCTCTAGTTTTTTTAATAAAAATAGTTTTGATATCTTAATAACACTTTTAGCAAAAATATAGTTTTAGTTGTATGTGATATATTAATAAAACTTCTATAAGAATTTAATAACGACATTCCCGGCGACATGTCGCCGGGGAAACCTCTTTTTTATTTTTGATATATTTGTGATATATTAATAAAACTTTATAATTTTTAATAATACTTTCCCCGGCGACATGTCGCCGGGGAAACCTCTTTTTAATGTTTGTCCAAGTCACAGCAAACGTAATTAACACTAATTATCTTTTTTAAAATAAACAAATGAATCCCCAGCGACATGTCGCCGGGGAAAAGTAAGCGGGAAAATTTCCCGCCACTTTTACTAAAATATTTGGTCAAATTTTAACGACCTTATCCCCGGCGACATGTCGCCGGTGAAAAGTTCAGAATACTTTGACAAATTTTCTACAGAATTGGTGCCAAAACCAACGTTCAGTATCTATTTTGTCGTTTAGTGCATATTCCCCAGCGACATATGTCGCCGGGGAAAAGTCCGTCACCTGTTCTCATATTTCTTGTAGTGTATGTCCTTACGGTCGAACCAACAAGCCAACGAAACCCTTTGGGGTTTTAATTAGCGATCGAACAAAGAAGGAGAAGAAAACCTAAAAACCCTTGAGGGTTTTTCAAGTTTCTCTAGCCAAGAAAAACCACAAGAAACGATGTTATATATTTTTTGGTTTCAAGATTTATGTAAAGAAAGAAAGCCCGAAACAAAATCTATATAAAGTACCACTAAGCTTTCCCTAATCCCATAGGCTTATAATTCAGCCGACTAAGAAGAAGGGAGTCTAAACCGCACCCTTTCATATTCGGTTTTGTAAATTCTATCTCTTAACTCCTTTAATGACTAAATATTAAAATTGTTAACATTTAACTATCGTTTGCAAACACATAAAATATTACTTTAAATATTTACTCGTTATTCGACATATAAACTTGTGCGTCCCCTAGGCACGCATACATATTCGTGACATATATTAATTGTATACTTGTTCATTATTCCAACAATAATTTCTCGGGATGTGAAGCCATGATCAAGGTGGCCTAGCTAGGGCTCACGAAACTTGACAACACCATCTACATGGGGTCAGATCTGTCGCCTGGTCCTTGGTGGACCACGACAAAACCCAAAACAATTCTTTCTTTCGTTGTTATTAAACTTAGGGTAGCATTAAGATTTTAAAAGGGGTCACGTACGTTCTTAGATTTACAGCATAAAAAGTTACATTAAATTATAACTGTTGTATTTAACCTAGGACAAACTCTTAATAATTTTATTTTTTACAAATTGGAGGGTATAAATTTGCCCTCTTAACATTAATATAAAAGAAAATAAATTTCTTACAGATTAAATTACTTGAATCTGATATGTTTTGATTTAGTTTGCATAACATAGTTTTGAGAAAATAAAGCCTGAGTTCTAAAAAACACATCATATGTATGTTGGAATTTAACAATCAAGTTAACCATTAACTCTTACGAGTACGCAGCGGATATGGATCTAGTATAGCACAAATAATTAACATACTGATAAAACACATAAAGGAACATGAAACATAAATAGAATACTAACCCTTGATGTCACCCGCAAGAATCACAAACCGAATGAACGAAACTAGTGACTAAGTGGTCACCTCTACGAGTGCTCACACAAACACGTAAACAAGCACGCCCGGATGCTAGTCCAAACCTCACGTATACCAATACAACAAGTGTACACCAAAGCAACTGAAAAATGAAATCCAAAAGCCTGACACACCCCTGGACCGAAAATCAGAATGAAACAACTAGGGTTGAACCGAATTCGGTTGTCACCGTGCTACAGTACAAACAGAATTAGTAGATCACACCACCCTAGATCGAATCCGACTATTGTCACACCTTGACAATACGTAAACCAATATATATAACCTTCTGGAACAGCCTAGGGATCGAATCACTAATTGAAAACCCACAAAGGAGTTAACCGAAATAGGAAAAATCGAAACTCAATGAACCCTAATGAGGGTTTTAGGGTAATCGGCTGTTACAAGTGAATAGAGGAGAAGATGATTTGTTTCCATGTATTGTGCTGTGTGTTAGTCCGACTATTCCAGCTAAGGGTGATAGTACGATAAATAATGCCTTTAAAAACACCACGACAATGATAAGACTCAAACTTTGAGACTAATCTTACGAAAACACTCAAACCAAAACATTAATCCTTTCTCCTTCTCACCTAGGTCCAAACTTAGACAACTCCTAGAACCTTTCCCGTCATGGCGACTACACATAAGGACACAACAAAGTTCTTGTCTTAATGGTTCACGTCCAAACGGTTTATAATCGAAGCTTTCGTGAAGTTAATAAGCGTACTCCTAGATGTTTTCGTGTGTGCCCCTAAAAAAAAGAAAAAAATAGGCTCACACACTCCAAGTCGTTTATTTGCTATACCAACAACAAAACCAACAGCTTCCCCCCCCCCCACTTGGGAGTTGGAGTAGCAGATAGCCCATACACTAACGACGGAAACGTCTAGCAACACTCACATTCGATTTTTTAAAACTAGAAGTGTCTGAGATCAAGTTTCATAAACATTCTCAGTAGCATGGTTATTTTTGTCTTGCTATAAATCAACCTTGTAATCTAATACCTATAAAACCATGGATAAGGATCCTAACTCAATTCATATATTTAACCATTTAGATTCTCGTTATATGAATATCAATACAGATAATACCAAATGTAATCAAAAAACATCATGCATTACCTTTGGGTTCGGCAGAACCATAATTCTCTGATAATTCGGAGATGCGCCAAGGAATTATTCTGCACATATCAAGAGGAGAACAAAGTCTTTGTTGAATACAAGTGTTGTGAATGCTGCTACACATCACTTCCCAATAATAGTCCTTTATAACTACATTTTTTCAGGACAGCGTTGACATAGAATTAAAAAAAGGTTATATCCCACATTTAACAATAATCACGTTTGTATTCTCAGAGTCTAAGATGACATAACTAACCATTTTCAATTTTAACTTTACAAAACGATCCATAAAGTAAACAAACGAAGGTTGGAGGTGTCCAATACCCATCCCTTATGAGTAACAAATGAGTTTTGTGGGAAACCTTCCATATTATTCAAAGAATATAACCAATACTTACATATGCTATGTAAACAATACTCCCAAATTGGGTAACCGAACCCAATATTGACTAATTTAGAATGATAAATCATTCAAGGATAAATATGAAATATAGGACAAACCATTTAATATGAATGATAACAACTACCTTGTATCTTATTCATCAGAAAATAAAATTTGTCTTTATAATCCCCAATTATACCAAATACAAAGAATTCACAGATTTACATGAAACTTACTAGCTGAAGCATTCCAATATTCCTATATAGTTACTGAATGCTTAGAAAAGCCAACGCTTTTGTAAACGGATCACTAAGTTTTTCATCTGTGTGAACTTTATACAAACTTTATTTACCAAATTCAATATCTTCGCGGAGGTAGTGAACTTGGCACGGAAATGTCTAGGCAACCTATAGTGATTCCAGACTCTAAGTATAGCGATTGCTCCAGTATTATCACAATACAATATTAATGGGTTTTTCATTGTGGACAACACGAGCCCAGAAAGAATTTCCTAACACATACAGCTATCCGTATAAGCATCAAAGGCAGCAATATACTCAGCTTCTGCAGATGAAGTAGCGAAAATGCTTTGCTTGGCACTCTTCAAGTCAACAGCACCTCCATTCAAACGAACACATATCCCAGTCTAAACTTAGGTCATCAGCATCCTCAGAAATCCAAGCATCAGTTAGCAAGAAACCTGAGCTCTCTTTTTAGATCACCTCCGTAAACTAGAAACATGATCCTTATTATTCCAGAGATACTTCAGAAACGTTCTAAACAGTAGTCCAGAAGAAGATCACCTGGATTCTGTTGGAATCGGCTTGTATATGTTCTAAAACTAAACGCAACATCAGCGAGTACATCTCACAGCAAACATAATAAACCCACAGCCGAGCATATTGGAACAACTTGCATGCGCTTCACATCAGCAGGTGTAATAGGCACCTTTGTGCTTTACTCAATCTAAGCTTAACCTGCATGTGGGGAATGACTCCCACGGTAGAAATTCTCCAATGTGAAAACGCTTTAAGATTTTTCGATATAAAGCCCTGTTGACATAAGCCAATCAGACCGTCAATGATCATCTCAGAAGATCTGAATTCCAAAATAAATGCAGCTCACCTAAATCTTTCATGGCAAAACACTTCCAAGGTAATTAACACTTGTAACATTGGAAATGCTTTTCCCCATGATCAAAATGTCATCGACATACAAGATTAGGAAAGGACATTACTCCCACTAGCATTTTAGATATACACATGCCCATCAGCAATTTTTGACTGAACCACATTTCGTATTTTCATCATCATAACGCTTATTCCATTACCGTAAATTGCTTGCTTAAGCCCATAAATTGAACTTCAGCTTGCATACTCGTTTGGATATTTTGGATACAACCATATCAGGATGCTCCATTTAAACCTCTTTCATTGAGATAATCCATTGAGGAAGGCAGATTTGACATCCATTTCCAAAACCATAGTCATAGTACGCGGCTATGGCTATAAGAATCCTAATAGCTCTAATGTCTGCAACAGGTGAGAAGGTTTCCTCATAATCAATCCCTGGGGTTTGAGTATAGCCCTTCGCCACAAGACGAGCTTTATAGGTGTGTACAGCTCCATCCATGTCGTCTTTTCTAAAGAGCACATGCTACCAACGGTTTTTGCCCATTAGGAGATTCAACCAAGACCAAACTCGTTATCTTTCAAGGATTGCAATTCCACATCAAAGTATTAACCATTTATCAACTCAGTCTAACATCAGCTTTATAGTTAGCGGTCGACCGAGATCCCTAACTCATGTCCTCAACACTCGATGTATAAAACACATACGATCCTGTGGGACGTCGTGTCCGTTGTGGACCTACGATGTGAATGATATCAACTTTGAGTTCAATCCATTATCTTTCTTGATCATCCTCTTCATGATTTAAGCTAGTGTCTAAAGAAGGATGCGTATCTTCTTGAATAATTTCAAGATCTTCTAGACTCCCACTTGCTCTTATCTATAAGATTTTCTCTAGGAATTTCAGACATTTCCGAGCAACAAGGACTTGTTCTCGTGTGGGTAGTAAAAGATATCCATTGTTTTCCTTTGGGATATCCAATAAAGAATAAACCGATAATAGACCCGGGTTCTAACTTGTCAGGCATGGTGAATGAGTATCTCGCTTACAATTGCCCTCCACAACCCCAGACTTTTAAGTAAGACAGCTTAGGGGCTTGCCCATGCCATACCTCGTATGGTGTCTTTTCAACCTTCTTAGTTGGAACCATATGAGAATGCTGCATACAAGTCTCAAGAGCATAATCCCAAAAAGGACTTTAGGAATATGATTGACTCATTATGATCGATACCAAATCAAGTAGGGTTTCTGTTTCCTCTCCACACACCATTGTGTTGTGGAGTGTAAGGAGGAGTACGATGGGCTATAATCCCATGATCCTTGAGATGATCCAAAAACTCTTGACTCATATACTCGCCCCCACGATCAGAACGTAGCGATTTTATGGTCTTGCCGAGTTGATTTTCTACTTCCTTTTGAAACACTTTGAAAGTTTCAAACACTTCATGTTTATGCTTTAACAAGTAAACATAACCATAACGACTAAAGTCGTCAGTGAAAGTGACGAAGTTAGCTGCCCTTGCCTGAAGTGATCTAAATGGGCCACCATAACATCGTGTGTATTATGTCCCAAGTAAGTTCTTTGGCCCTGTTCCCACATGATGTGTGTAAGGTTTCTTGCCTCTTACCAGACTACAAAGAACACATTTTTTCAAAAGCCCTAAGTTCAGTTGACATTGAGAGGTTCCATCGAGTTGTAACTTTTCCAATGCGTTTCTTTTTGCCCCTGATGGTCCAAGACGACAATGCCCACAAATAGAGCAGAGTCCAAGTCTAGTTTTTGGCTCTTTTGTTGCTAACAGTATATATAGAATTTTCATTTGCATAAGAATTAGACAAATCAATTTCAAAAATACCATCCCTTAGGATAGCACTAAAATAAACCATGTTATTCCTAGAAACTTGAATTGTATTATTCAGAAGCGGTTAATAAAACCATCTTCAACAACCGGGAAATCTGAAATTACTCCCTCCTAGTAATAGAAGGAGCATAATGACCATTGTTCCAAACAATAACTAATCGCTAGGTAGAGATAATCAAAGTTGCCAATACAGCTATAAACAGCATCTCGTAACATATGTTGCCCAGTACAAGCTAAGAGCTCCCGGCTTCAGCTTCCTACTTGCCCTTAGACCCTGCTTTGTATTACAAATATAAGTGCCACAACCAGAGTCAAATATCCATGATCTATAATGAAAAGTAATGAGTTCTATAACGAAGATACCTGAACCACCACCAGCTCCAGAGCTGTGTTCTTTTTCTTCTTTATCAACTCGCCAATACTGAGGACAGTTCCTCTCCATTGTCCTGTCTCACACACTCAATGACAGATTAGAGATCTTTGCGGATCTTCCCCCCCTCTGGTGCGAAGAGGTAATCAAGGGCTTGGGAGCAAAAGCGTGCATATGTTTCCCATTCCCTTAATTTGTCCCCTGCCATCAATCCTTAAGAGTGTTTGGCGTTTGTGGTTGTGCATTTTTACCTTTCTGGACTTTACCAGCACGATAGCATGTAGAGCAGGAGCTGTTTTGGGCAGATTAAAGTTTGCTCATTAGAGCTATTAGCATATCAATTGCAACTCGTTAACCAGTCTACCCAGCTATGCATGATTGTAATTTCTGCACAAACCCCTCAAATTCCTTGCGTAGACCGATAAGAATCAGACTCACAGCAAGGCCAAGTGTCACGGGGTGCCCCAAACGCTCTAGATTGTCAATATAGCCCTTCATTCTCAGAACATACGAGCTAACTGACTGCCCTTCTTCCTGTTTACAGGCGTGAAAATCACGCGTAGTCTGTAGAAGCTCCTGCTCTGCTTGCTGGGCAAACAGAGCTTTTAACTCCTTTAGCATGTCATTAGCATGGAGATTTTCCAGATTTCGTTGGATCTCTGGCTCCATGGTCATGAGCATGAGTCCAGCAATCTCTTTTGATCCTTTAACCCAAGCAGTATGAGCTGCAAGGATTTCAGGAGCAACATGCTGACCCGCAGGAGCTACAGGAGCAGGAGGAAGTGGCTGCTCTAGGTAATTCAACTTATCCTCAATTGATAGTACAATCCTAAGTTGTCGATACCAATCAATAAAGTTGGGTCCAGTCAGTTTTTGCTTCTCGAAGAAGCCCCTGAAGACCGAATTGTTAGCTGACGAGGTTGTCATCTACAATTAGAAAAAGTTCAAATATTAGTATTGTCGATAATTAAATTCTTAAAAGAATTAACTACCCAATTAATTACTAATAAGACTAAGATCCAACTTGACCTCCCACTTATTACAGAAGGTCTGACCAACGTGTAAACAAGTAGGGCAAGAGGTAAGCGACGAGCGTTAATTGCATGGAATGCAACTCTTAGATTTATGAGACTAGTGACATTAGTAACTCTTATAGTAATGTCAAAAGCATATTTGGTCTCATCTTATGCCTCGAGGTCTGACCAGGTAACTCGATTTAAGTCCACCAAAACAGAACGTGCGAAAATTGACAAAGGTCTGACCAATGGAAAAAATTCGCCATGGGTTGGCAAGGCCTTGAGGTCTGACCAGAAAGGTCAAGCCAAATGCACGTGTTCTAGTTTTGGCTGGCATAGACTTAAAATTTCATATAAGGGTATACACATAAATGTGACAAAATTGTGTACAAGAAGCATGCAAAACAACTTGTAACACAAAGTTAAGAAAATATTTTGTTAACCTTTTTGGTATAGACATCATTTTGTCAAATGTTCACGGTAGCTCCATTTTGGACGCACAAAGAAGCGGAGAAACAGGTCAGCGCGAAGCGTATTAAAAACCTGACTTCATTTGGGGAATCTTACTTCAACCCGCCTTAAACTTCTCTTATAGTTTGTCCATAATGGGTGAGCCGTACTTCCAATTGACTAATGATGCTATTGTATGTTAAGAAACCCCTTTTGTTAACATTAGTTTTATTGTTGCCAATATGGTGGGATTACAAATTGATCAAACCCTATATTGTACTCCTACTTGGTCCGAAAACACAAGTAATTCCAATAATTCCCTCATATGCCGAAGCATGTAGTGGGGCGGGAGAAAATTAAAGATCAATTCAACCCCATATTGCGCATGTAAAACTAAAGCTTCACAAGAAATCAAATTTCATAGTTTAATGTCCGTATTAATTTGTCCAAAAACCCCGGTTTCGCAAATAACACATAACAAGTCACAAGGAGTATGCTTAATACTAGACATGTTCAATCCAAATTTCTCTATAAGTATTAGTCCGGTTTTAAGAGTTTCATAAAGTCTATTTTGCAAATATTGACTAGACACAAGGCATATCACATATAAGCAATTAAAACAGACTAAAAAAATGGATTAAAATTGAGGAATAAACTCTTATAATGAAAGCTGTAAATCACATAATGCCTCGAGTTCTCAAAAGAGTCTTCCCCAATTGGAGAACCATAAGACTCTCACTAGGTTTTCTGCTGAAGTACCTAGATCGCCACATCCATCATATAGCATGATTGTGTGAGTCTTAAGGCCGAGATAAAATAAGAATAGAATCATCATCACAGCTTAATTAACATTTAATTGCAATCTATTCTTCATTTTATCAATTAATTAATATTTGTGTGAATTCTAGGTTGTTTATTTATTATCTATGACAAGGATTGCATGTCGTTGCCATAATTTTCAATAAAACAATAAATAAAACCTGATTACATGCAGCCCTAGCGTGTTTAAATCGTATGTAATATATATAAATACTAAACGAGTTGGCTCTGATACCACTGTTGGAATTTAACAATCAAGTTAACCATTTAACTCTTACGAGTACGCAGCGGATAGATCGAGTTTAGCATATACAATTAACATACAAATAAACACAAAAGAACTATAAATGTAAATAGAAAACATACCTCTTGAAGTCACCAGCAAATGGATTAAATGAGATCAAGAATATGCTTATGAAACTAGTGACTAAGTTGTCACCTCTACGAGAACTCACACAAACACGTCAACAAGTATGCCCGGATGCTAGTCCTTCTTCACGTGTACCCCTAAATAAAGTACCAAAAACCACTCTTGTTTCTTGCACCGAAAAATCAGGAAATAGGATTTAGGGTTTAATCAAATTCGGTTAAACCGAATTAGGGTTTTATGAACCGAAAATCCAAAACAACAGCTAAAAAAAAACTAGCCTGACCCAAAAGTAATATTTTTTTTACAAAACGTACCATCAACTTTTTACGTCTTTTCAGGAAAAAAAAATATCGCAAAAAAACGACGCCAATATTGCAATGCTCCTGGCATACGTACTTCCTTAATCAACACGCTGCACTAACAGTAAAAAAAACTTACTTAACCAACACGCCGCACCAACAGTAACAAAACTTGCTTAACCAACACGCCGGACTAACAAATTAGCCCCCGCTGCAACGCGCAGATCAAATACCGGCTCGTTTCCTTCGCATGTCTTTCAAATCAGACGAAAAGAGAACTGGACCACACTTTTTAAATGGGCCACATAGATAGAAGCATATAGGACAAAATTTTGAGGCCCCTTATAGACAATGGGCCTTGTATAGCTGACCACCCTGCACAGGCCCATATTTAATTTATTTAACTATATACTATAGAGCATGACACTTCTTTGTCATTTAGTGCACTGTGCACTACTCATGCTACGGTACCAAAAAGGTGGGCCAAAAAATTAGCCCAAAATCTGGCTTGTTGGGCTCTCACTTTGAACCGGTCTAAAAAAATTTTTTGTAGGAATTAAATAAATAAATTAAAATAAAAAATTGGTTGGCACAAAATAAGGGGAAAAAATACAATAGTACCGATTTATTTAGATAAAAAAAATACCTGTGAAAATATCTTACCAAAAAAAAGCCCCAAATAGAAAAAAAAATAACCTTTAAACATGAGGCCCAACACATAAGCCCGTATATAAAAAAAAAGAAACTATTAAACATGATACCGAAAAAATAACTCTGAATAAAAAATTAACGTCCCCCAACAAGGCGCGAGACATAAAAAAAAAACTCTATATAACAAAGAAAAACAAACCTTTAAGTATGAAGGCCAACACATAAGCCCATATGAGAAAAACACAAATTATTAAACATGAAACCGAAAAAATAAACCCGCACAAAAAAATAAAAAAAATAAGTAAATAATATTACGCAGTGCAACAACGCGCGAAAACATAAAATTAACCCAGGTATTAACACAATTCAATATACATCTTCATTTAACAATGTTCAAAAATTACTAAGCCGCAACGCGCGGGCACATTTCATCTCGTATATATCAAATCCGATGCAATACGTCGTCGTTTTGACACGGTAAAAGTTTCCAGCCCAAAACGCACCCTTAATTTTAACTATTTACGACTTTTTTATACAATAACTTTTATTTTTCAAATATATAATACATATCTACCGATTTATTCAGATCAAAAATACCCGTAGAAAGCTCTTCGAATTGCGAACAAAACGAGCCCAATATAGAAATGCTTTTGACATACGTACGATTTTATAAAAAATGTTGAAGTTTAATATAAATAGAAAAAAATATTACAAAACGTACCCTCAACTTTTAACTATTTACGACTTTTTTATATAATAAACTTTATCTATCAAATATATAACACATATCTACCTATTCATTTATATCAAAAAGTACCCATGAAAAGATCTTCGAATTGCGAACAAAACGAGCTCGATATTGCAATGCTTCTGAGATACGTACGATTTTATAAAAAATGTTGAAGTTTAAAATATATATTTTAAAAAAAATAAACTTTCAAAACATACCCTAAACTACCTAATAACTTTAAAATAAACGACAGGCTCAGAAACGTACAAATTTATGAAAGTAAAATTATATAAATAACCTACATTTTTTTCCCATTTATGACTGTATTTAAAACAGATTTCTCATTCGTATTTATATTTATATACATACTAAAAGTCGAACTTTAATAAGTAAATACATTTAGTATATGATTCCAGGTAAATGTCATATTATATAAATACGAATACCACATATTTTGTTAACTAAATAAGTAAAAAATACTATACTTGCCCCCAACGATAAATACTCTTTCAAATTCCGTGGTTGTTAAAAAAATACCCAGTGAAATAAAATAGATGTGTTAAATGCAAGTCAGCCCCGCCGCAACGCGCAAACACATTCCCACTTTCGCAAAAAATTAAACCCCGCCACAACGCGCGGGTTATTCTGCTTGTTATATGCAAAGCTCTTTGTCCATATTTACAAAAAGTGTAGCCCAAAGGTCCACGTGGTAAATTAGTTTAGGCCCAATGCCTACAATATCCAACAAAACCATCATTTTAGACATAAAAAAATGTCACCTTAATGTGTCGTGAATTTGTCTTAAACAATGCTCAAATCTTGTGTATCGATCGCTAATTAGGTAATCATACACTGCAGTCAGACTAGATATATCGCGGTCATATTATGATTAAAAAAAGTTCTTTTAAAACTCAAAAAACAAAGTACTATGTTTCAAACAAGTATTATGAATTGCTTGAACATTTGCTTAAATTCTATATGATATATCAGAGGTGTTTTGCTAGATGAAAGAAAATATGAATAATGGTAGATAAGTGAATATGAAAATAGGGAGTTTTTTCGTGTAGTGTTAATTTTTGATAAAAACATCGATTTTTCTTAAATGTATCTTACTCCATCGAAATGTGTTTCTAATGTCACGGTTTAAAAAGTTTTGTGCACCTTGTTATATTTGGTTCTGTTTTCGTTCTTGTATGAAACATGAATGTTATGATATGATTGGCACACATGCATGCCCAATATAAATTGAAAGAGCATTGCTAGATTTAGAAACCGAATTCCCGTCATCATACATTTCCATAGATTTAGAAACCTTTATATGTAATTAGAGTGAATTACTAAAACTGATATATCCGATGAGTTGATGAAGTGGTTACATATGAGAAGAAGGAGAGTTGAAATTCCCAATACCTGGAAACAAACCTAATCTGCGGGAAAAAAATACCATAATAATTTACAACTGTAAGACCATGATCCTCACAACAAAAAGTGACAATCATAAGTATCTAAAATACACCAAGTTCTCAAACATTGGTTAGACTCACTACAACCCAACACATGTGTCATTTGCTCATACTACGTTCTTCACATTTCTTTAAAAGCATGAACTTCTTGAACAAATTGTTCACACTTACCAAAGTGCATAAAATTACGTTTATAAGGGCGAAGATAGAATTATAAATGCAGTAAAGTGATTGTTGTTTGTTTCTTTAAGGTGATAGTCATTACGCTACCAAACTATAGTTTTATGGGAAGGTGGAAGACAAAATAAGTTACAGACTGTGATTATATACTGTTTCTATTTAGCCTAAAGCTGTATATTTGATACAATAACAATCTCAACCTTACCTGACGAATTTAAACAAAAAATGGTGTAAACGAAAAAGTGCTTATATGCCAATATAAGTATACGACCTTGAGTTATTTTGTGATATTTAGTTAAAAATTGTCGTTTTAAAAAAAATTATGAGAAATGATCGGGAGCAATATAGATTTGATTAATTTCATGCCTAAGACTGTATGTTAATGTTTTATTGGTTTGTAAAATATGGAGTCCTTTGGCTCTAACCAACAAGATGTTGACATCTATATTTAGGCATGAAATTAACCACATTTTTAAATCTCCTTATTATTTCTCCTTAAATATTGTATTATAAATGACAATTAGTAATTTATTCAATGTTATCACTTCATTGATCGTTCACTTTTTTGGTATATGCTTTTCAATAAGATGAATTTTAGTCGAACTACGAGAAATCTCTCAATAGTTACTAATATCTCGAAAAAGTGTATGAGACGAGTCTTCGACACATAATCAATTAGTTTGTGAGCATTTCATAAGTGCTACTACTCTCAAGCATTTTTGTGACCTATGATTTCTTTATGACAACCCACGAATTACGACTTAATACTTCTAGTTATGCACAAGGTATGTTACGATTTGATATTTCAAGTTTCTTTATGACAACCCTTGAATTGTGCAAGTCTAATATCAAAATCAAGAAAACACGATTTTAAAATTATGAGACTTTTTTTTCTTGAAGATATAAGTTTAATATCATATTTTATTGCAACCCACGAAATCGTGACGCAAACGCTCAGTTGACTGGTCAAAGAGGGTCTTGCAAGAAAATGACCAGGGTTTAAACTCATCTCTTGGCTAATTAGGTCGCTGGGACAGGAGCTCATTGCCTGGGGCCAGGTCCTTGGGGAAGGGTCCGATTGGCATCAAAAGATGCATGAGACCAGGGTGTTCCCACCGATTCACACATTTTGCAAGTATAGTCTTTTTATAATTAGATTAGACATAAGTCACCACTAGATTGACCGACTGAGTGGCAACGAGAGTCATATATTATTAATTTTTTTTAAAGATAATTATCTAAAAATGCATCTAAGTTGATATTTTTCGAGTTTTATGTAGCAATTTTTTTCTTTTTGCTATTGTAACGCAAAATTTATCAATTTAAAATTTTGAGCTTGATAAGGCGAGACTAAAATAAGAATTTTCATCTAAAATTTAACCAGTAATTGTTGGGACTTAAAGACTTCAAGATGATTCTTAGAGTTACTACTGCTCAGGTATATATTAGTGATGTCAAGCATAACTTAGTACTGTTGGTGATACTAATGAAAATTATGCTAAGTAGTTAGTACTGGTAGTATAAAGTTACTACTGCTAGTTACTACTGTTAGTATAATTTAGTACTGTTAGTATAAAGTTACTGCTGCTAGTTGAAGTTAAGACTGCTCAGAGTTGAAGACTGAAATATATGCTAAGTAGTTAGTGCTGCTAGTGGTAAAGTTAAGACTGCTAGTACACAGTTACTACTGTTAGTATATATTAGTACTGCTAGTACTAATGTTACTACTGCTTATGTTTATTAGTACTGTTGGTACAAAAGTTAATGCTGTTGGATTACAACTGCTAGAAGAGTTACTACTGTCAGAAGGATAAAGACGAGTAAAGAGATAAGGATTGTTTGGAGAACAAGAATACTTACGAAGATAAGTATTGAGTTATTTTTGTAAAAGATATGTATAATGTATTTGTTTAAGAGATGACGTTTGTTTTTAGAAAAGATCATGATATCTTAGGAAAGCATTGTAAGCCTTGTAGAACTCCTTGGTGTATAAAAGGAGGTCCTAGGGTATAGAATTCAATGTATCAAAAACGAGTCATTATCATAGCTTTAAGGTTGTAAACCCTAACACTATCAAAGAGTGTTCGTATTAATATATTAGAGCTTATTGTTTTGGTTATATTTCTGTGTGTTAAACATTCATTACTGTTATTCTTCTTAGTGGTATAAACTAGATTCCACATAGTTTATATCATATTCTCAAAGTTTCATTCTTAGTATCTTTGGATTTATCCAAGGATACTAAACCTTACATTAAGCTAAGGAGTTAAAGATCTATTCATTGGGATCAATAAGTGGTATTAGAGCTTGTTGGGAAGCTTTGAATAAGAAGAAACCAACAAAACATACAAGATCTAATTCTCATTGATAAGATGGAGGCAGGAACTAATTCTACAACTCTGACTGCAAAACTCCCTATCCTCAACCTAGGGGATTATGATCTTTGGTTAATGAGGATAACAATACTTTCTCATGACTGATTACTCCTTCTGGGAAGTAATTAAAAATGGTAACAAAGTGTTGAAGAGAACTATTGGAGAAACTGAGCAGGAATATGAACCTACTACTGCAGAAGAAAAGCAGGATAGAGGAATGAGATGAAAGCAAGAGGAACTCTATTGATGGCACTCCTAAATAAGGATCAACTGATGTTTCATTCATACAAAGATGCAAAACTACTCATGGAAGCCATTAAGAAGAGGTATGGAGGAAACAAAGAATCCAAGAAAGTTCAGAGAACTCTACTCAAGCAACAATATGAGAACTTTACAGGATCAAGTTCAGAGACAATGGATCAAACTTTTGATAGGTTGCAAAAACTTAT